>BMAV01016874.1:0-18753 GCA_019973955.1 Trichonephila inaurata madagascariensis
AAAATAGTGAGCAGTTAGTTTTCAAGCAAATTCGGAATCTTAAAGCATTTGAATGTTTTGGAAAATAAAATTTTTTGTTTTTATTTAAAAAATTTTTTTTCAATTTTAAAAAACCCAAAAGGGATTCCCGAATTTTTGAATAAAATAAAATTTTAACATTTTAATTTTATTTTATTTGGAATAATAACTTTTAAAATGATGATCAATTTAAAAAGACCCCATTTGTTTATAAATTAGAAAGGAAAAAATTTTAATGGAAAGCAAAAGAAAAATTTTACATTAAGGGAAAAAATTCCCCGATTAATTGGAACAAAAATGGTTTAAAAAAAAAATTTAATTTTGTATTTAAATATTTTTAATTAAAATTTTTATATTATATATATTTTTTAAACCAAAATTTAATCTAAACTTAAAAAGCAGATTATTTTAAAAAGCTTTTATTTGGGTTAAAAAAATTCACATTCCAAAGGGCAAAAATAAAAAAAAACTTTTGTCTTAAATTACAAAATGGAAAAAAATTTTCAAATTTTGTCAAAATTTTTTTTAATTTTTTATATATTTTTTTAAAATAGTTTAAATTAAAACAAAAGGGGTTTTATGCTTTTTTGGGTTTCAAAAGCAAAAAACTTTTTTTTATTTAAAAAATTTAAATTTTTTTATTTTTTAAGGAATTTTTAAAAAAAGCAATTCTTTAAAAATTTAGTATTTAAAATACCAATCATTTTTTTAAAAACATAAAACTTTTGTTATACGTGGTTTGATGTACGTGTAAATTAAATTTTATGAGTGTACGTAAATTTTGTAGGAAGAGTGGAATTTTAAATTTTCACATCACAAATTTTAAGTTTTTTTCCTTAAAAAACTAAATGGTTAGCTTTTTATGAAATTTTGAGCATAAAATCTGTATTACATAGTACACGCACATAGATGGCAACCAAAGAAATTTTGAAAATCCTTAAATTAAAAATTTTAGTGTAAATCGTACCATATCCCTTAAAAGGCTAAGGCCTTTTCTCTATTGTGCCTAATGAATGGATTTTTTTTACCTATTGCTAATAATACATGTAACAAAAGTTGGTACGCATTTTAGATCAAAATAATACTTACTTTTTTAAAAATAATTGAACTCAGAATTTATACATTTTTAAGGAATTTTCAATTAGCATTCATAAAAAGATGTATTGTGCAAACAACAATCATGCTATCTCAAAATCCATACCATTTTTTGTTATACATAGTTCAAAGTACTTGTAAATGAAATTTCATGCATGTACGTCAATTGTTGTAGGAGGAGTAGCATTTTAAAATCCCTTCACAAATTTTTCCTGAAAAAAATAAATGGCTATCGTTTTATAAAATTTTGAGCACAAAATCTTTTTTACTTAGTATACACACATAGGGAGCAACCAAAAGAAATTGTGAAAATCCTTAAATTAAAATTTGTTTGAATAAATCGTACCATGTTCCCAAAGAAATAAATTTAAATTCTCATTTAAAGCAATTACAAAAAATTATCGGGAATGGACAAAATATGAGTAAAAGAAGCAGCTTAAGGAAATAATTGATATATCGCATGTTAAGTAATACACGAAAAAATTTTTTCATCTGTTTCCAAGCACGTACAACATTTAAAATGTGTTCAAACTAACCATGTCATTGTAAGAATTCATCAATCAGAGCATTAAACGTTTTATAACTTATCCATGACTGTTGCAATTGAAACGGCAGAAGGATAGACACTTGAAACAAATATATTGATTTTCCATTAATGCTCTTGGGTAAAACTTATCTTTTTAATTGCGAGTTCAGTTGAAAAGATTTTTCGGTGAAGACGAAATTTACGCAAATGAGAACTTCTATTTAAGCATTTGACTGTTGGTTGATAGCAGAGATTGAAGCGTGAATAAGATTACGTCTGGAGTGAGTGAGGGAATGTTAACGTCGCATTATTTAACTACCCGAGGGCTTTTGGTGAAGGACCAAGTAATTTTGAACCATGGTCAAGTGACGCGGACGACACCTGAGCTGGCACCCCTCTCCTAACTACCACACCACACCAATGGGAGTTTGCATCAGGAGGTCGTATGGTTAAGCAAGTTATCTAAAGAACATAAAAGCAAGGGAGTGAACAGCGTTCCAGTTTTCAGATAAGTGTGTTTATTTATATGATAGTTAAATTAGTCTTAAGCGAATGCTCTTCCGGGTTTGATGTTTAGGGCAGGGGTACTCGGACATTTTTTCGGCTGAGCCGAAAACTATTTCAGCTAATTCACGCAAGCCGCATACATATGTTAGTTATTTCACGCGGGCCACAACATGAGGATACACGGGGGAAAGAAATGATTTAAAACCAACATAGCATTGGAAATTTAAAATGTGTAAAATTGATCAGAATATTTAACTCCTGTTTTGCCTTTATTATTATTTTTTATATTTTTTATTTTTGTCACTAACACTAAAGTAGAAACATTTAAGAAACACTCTTTCACAAATTCTGCATCGGTAAACGGTTTCGTATGATTACCAATTATATATCTTCATACGATGCCTTTGTTACCGCTGTGATATTACCAATGACAAAACACTTTGTTCCTGCTGCAAAGATTATTCACATAAAAGCCTATTTATCACCTCTTGAAAGAGATATTAGGGGAGAAGTGTCACTGAATGATTCCTGTGTGTTCATTGACATTTTTTTAAATACAGCACTTTTGTAACAAATAAAACAATTACTGATCCATGTTTGTTTTTCACTACAAAATTGTCAACCTCCCAATGGTCTCGAAACTATATATTTTCTTCGAATGTTTTTCGCTTACAAGATATGAAATATAGTTAAAAATCACTAGTTCCATTCCTAAATTGGTCGTTACTTCGTTACAGTCGTTGTATGTTATCACTAACCGTAACCATTTCAAATATAAAAAGAATATCAATTCGAACATATGCGACACGGACAGCAAAAACCTAAGTGACATATTTGATTTCTTGATAAAGAATTTCCCACCAAATTTTTAATACAATGTGCTTAAATAAGTAAATTTCTCAGAGCAATGGACCATAGCCGGGCAACTTAAAAAGACTCAATGGGCCGCAGGTTGAGTATCGCTGGTTTAGTGCATTCTCTCCCTTTTATTGTGTAGTGGTATAAGTGAAGATAATAATAAGATTGTGTTTAAAGAACTATGGCTGATCTTTGCTAGAAATCCTAAACACCAATGTCCTCCGGGAAGTTACAACGTATTTTAATCCGTGAATCGTCCAAGCCATCCATGAGGAAGATGGTCATCAAAGTAATATCACACGTTTTCTGACCAGTGTGGAGGTGACTTATCTAATTGGATAATGATATTGCCAGTGCTGTCTTGCAACTGTGGCATTAACCAAAGACATATCCAAACATGTAGCAACCATGACATTTTTCTAAATTTAAGAACACAAAATGCCTTTTCCACTGCGTGCACCGTCATTTTGACTGACTAGCCCCATGACACGCATGATATTGCCTACGTCACTTCCGTCAGGAGGGAGGCACGTAATTTAAGGATTAGATGTACCTTATGCTTAACTGAGGTGGTACTTGTATTTACATGTCACTGTTTTACAGAATCTGAAAAGGATATACTTCCTTATGAATCCCCTGTATGTTTTAAAAATATCAGCAGCAAGGGATATTTTAACTATAATTGAGCAACGTACCAATTACATATATCATTGAAACAAATAAAACCTCCTTATACTGATTATCGTCAGATGAAGAGAACGACACTTGAGACATTGCATCAATTCACACTGGATTATGTGAGGACTTAAAGGGTCAATTATGTTCAACTTATAGCAGTTCCTATTATACGGAATTTAATTTGTATGTATTATGAAAATTACTACGCGATTTGGGAAGATAATGCATATTTAATTACAGATATGCTGCTTCTCACCTTCAATCACATTTAAACTGATCTGAGGCTCACATAGCTTTAAATATTTCAAATTTTAATTTGTTTCAAAGTTTTTTTAGAAATCAAAATTATGACGATTTTTATATAATTACAGAAATGTTTCTCTTATGAGCTAATTTTAAAATGGTAAGCACTGAACAGATAGAATAATAAATATAGAGCTACAAGAGAGTTATTTTTTTCTGTTTTCCCAAAACTGTAAGCATAGCCTTTTCTAGTACATCTACTCAGTCATTAATTTTCGTTATTTCTTATGGAAGTTGAAATTTAGTTTATCCTATTATTTTTCATAAGAGATTAAAGTTATGCAGAAGCTGTCCTTTCATAATTTTAGTGAATCTTTGTAGTTTTTTCATTTATTCATTTTTAATTTAATTTGCATAAGTTATTGTATTTATGGGTTTTTATATTTATGTTTTTCGTGCAATATATATTGAAAGAATATCGACGTAGTACAATCAATAATAGATTTAACACATGCTCAAACTTAGATTAAACGTGTTGCACATAGATACATCATCAAAGGGCCATGCTAATACTCCTGAAAGTCAAACCTTCTGCTTTCGAGAGCTTCTCATTTATATTCCCCACAGTTCGTAAAATGTGAAAACACACTAATGGAGTGTCCTCAAAGCAGAGCAGATGTTTAAACGAATTAGTAACTACACTTAGTTGACACAGAATACTCCCTTTGCCTTAGGGGTGATCTAGTTGAAAAGTTATGGAGCTGTGAATGGATTTAAAGCACCCTTGTAATGTTACAATGTACATTAAGGCCCCAGTGTTAAATGAGATAGTCATTTAAAACGTAACCATTACAGGATATTAAACTATATAGCAGAAATTAGAAATGAGTTAAAATGAGTTGTATTTCAAGTATTTGAAATGTTAGGATTTATATTTTATCATAAACTTTAAAGAAAGCTATTAATTCTTAAAAGTAATAGAATTGAATTAATTAGAGACTACGAATGTAAACTAAATTTCAGTAGAAGAACATAAAGTTTTCTTTATACTTATATAAGATATATTTTAAGCATTTCCTTTTCTTGAAATTCTACTAAAGATTGAAGGATATTAGAGAGTTAGAATTTGATATAAATGAATACATTATATAAACATTCAGTAGTAACACGTTTAAAAAAATCTCCACTGCATTTAAAATTCCATTTTTATAAGTAACCATGCAAATCAGATCCCGAAAATAAAAACTACTGATTAAAATTAATGAAAAGGGAAAAAAGCACGTGTTTAATTTTTGCTAAAAAGTTCTTTAATATTTTCAGTTGCACAGTAGGACACAATTTAAATTTATTTTGAGATAAGAGTTGATTTGAAAAATAATTAAATATAATGCGCTTAGAAATATTAGCAAGAATACTAGAAATGCAGCTACGAAAACATCTGCAAAAAGAGAAACAACAATGCCACTTTATTTGGCGAAAAAAAAACCCGTGTTGTCTTTCTTTCATAATATATATATATATTATGGATAGTGGGTGATAAGCAAGATATATGCTTAATTAATATAAGAAAACAGCATTTAACTCTGCAATAAAATAATTATTTATTCAGAAAAATTAATTTTTAATCAGAAATTATATTTTTTAAAGAAATATGTGAATTCTACTTTTAAACATACGAAGTTCATTTTATAAGCAAATTCCCTCTATTGTAAATAAAACATTGCTTGGGAGTCTTTAAAGTTTTTTTTTATTTCCTGCAAATTAACAATTTTTAAAGTTATACTTCTTTTTGCGCGTTAGGGAAAAAGGATGAGGGTAACTTTTTATAATGCGCTCGCACACCGTCACGGATGTGACGCACACTCACGGATGCGTGCGCATACCGTCACGACACCGATGCGCGCCCACACCGTTGTCTAATATTTTAACAAGCCACTTTTTTGGTGCTAGGGGACTAATATTTGGGGGATCATAATAACTACTGCTATAAACCATATCTGTTGGGACGCATCCCCCCACAACAGCTTTTTGGGCAATATCTTGGCACCCGAGCCTCACGGTCGATTGGGGAACCGGCTCATTCGACCCCCTTATCTGCTCTTCCAGTTATTTTTAAACCCTCAAGCCCATTAGGGCTATTTTTTAAAATGGTTAAAATTGTTTTAAACTTTTTAAATTATTTTTAATTTCCAATATCAGGGACTCTTGTTCGAGTTTTGGGACTTGAGTTTTTAAAAAAAACGGCCCCACTTGTCGAGATCCATCCAGTCATCTACATCATTCCCGTTGTGTAGGCATGGGGAAGAGTTTAAGGACTAAAATATCATGCGTCCATGTAAATCCTAAGGGAACTGGAAAAAAATTCACCCACCAAAAAAGAATTGAGCTTGGGACTTTTTGGGACATCCGCCATATTTTGGGTTTTAGTGCGGGGCGTTACGGGAATGGATCCCCGATCCCCCCCTGGGGGGTTTCCCCCAATTAACTCAACCCTTTGGGCCTAGGGAAAAACCCCGGGATACAATCATAGATCCTTCTTAAGTGCGTACATAAGTACACACACACTTTTTTTTTTAAAATGAAATTGAATCTTTAAAAATATGTCATAGAAATTAAATCTTAAATTTTGAATTTTTTTTTAAAGAACATGCATTATTTTCATTAAAAACATGGATTAAAAACAATATAAATGTACTTTTTACACAGTATACCCCTCCTCGGAAGTTTGAGACACTTAGTCTAAATTCTTACTTATTCACTATACCTGACATTACTTACTTCTAAAGGACTCGTGATATTGTTGGATAGTCATAATATTTTTATGGAAATTCTCGAGTGGTCATGATATTATCCGTATTTCTAACGCACTTCTACGGGGAGCCTCGGGAGCCTTGTGTTCATCGTCGCTACTCGTTGGTTTTCTTGTTTTTCCCAAAACCCCTCCCCAAGAGCTAAAGGTACTTTGCCAAAAAAAATCTATCCTGCAGGGTATAGCTGAAGCAAGTTAAATTTGTAAAGGGTTTTAAAAAAGGTCTCAATTTGAGGGGGGAAAAAGGATGTGTTAAATGAAGTTTCAGATATCGTTCTCTTTTTTTAAAAAATTGGGGTTTTTAAAATTTAAAAAGCAAAAGCCCCAAAAATTTTTTGTAACTTCAAATGGTCCCATTAATAAACAATCGTTATCAATACGTTTTCCGTGGTTAAAATTAAGTCTCAAAAAAAATATTATTTTAATTTTATTTTTTAGTCCTCCCTTGAGACATTCATTATTGTTCTCTTTTCTTAGCTTCTTTTTTAATATATTAGCAGATTTTTTCCACGTATTGTATTGGGGCTTAATTTTTTCAATTTGGGGTTTTTTTCCCCTATTATTCAAAAGTTTCTGCTGTAGGGGGAAGGTTGGACCCAAAAGCATTGCTCCCAAATTGCGGGCCCAAATTGGCGACAGCCTTGGGAAATCATAAAAATTCTCCATTTTTAGCCCAAAGATTTTTTTGTATCTCTTTTTTGTTGTGTCTGGTAATTTCCCAATTTCTTTTTGTTTTAGCACTGTGGCCCCCTAGTACTTCTTCACTTTTTTTTTATATATATATATATATATATATATATATATATAATATAAACTTAAAAGTAGTATATGTTTTTGTCGTGCGAGGGGGGACAATTGCTGTTACGAGGGAAAAGGGATAAGGGGGGGTTATTGGAAGTGATTACTGTATTACGTAGCGAGTGGATAATATTTAGGTATTGACAAGGCAGTCTTGAAAGTTAATCCAATTTATTGCACATCTTGAAACGCATAAATATATTATAACACAAGACATGGATGACCCCAAACAGAAAAAAAGACAACGAACACAAAACGCGCAGCAGTCTATTTTAAAATGGTTGGAAAAAAGGGCAGGAGGGGGGATTTGAATAATCTGTTTTATACCCAGCGGGACATCACATGATTTTGGGGATAGATGGATGGATGAATGCAGCTCAAGATACTATCGTTAGGCGGAAAACTAATTAAAATGATTAAACAGTTGTCCTGAAGGACTGGACCAAAAATAAATCAAAAGCTATTAAAGATTAAATTACTTGAAATTATTACATATATATGGCCAAATTATAGCATAATAATAGGTCTCCAGTTTAGTCCAAAAAAATCTTTTTTTTATTTTTCAGCTGTAGTGCCCTTTAACTCCAGTTTTTTTCTTAGGAGGGAAATTTTTTACTTTTAACAAAATATATGTAAATTTTTCAAATGAAAATAAATCTGGGGTTTAATTTTTGGGACATTTTTTTCCCCCCAAAGAAAAGTTCGAAAAATTTAAAATTTGGGGATAATTAGATAAATTTTTATTGATTTAATTATTCAAGTTTTTAAAAGTTCCCGGGTTTAGTTTCCCTTTTTCAAGGGGGAAAATTTATTGGGGTTTAAAAAAATATGGAAGGGTTTAAAATAAGATTTTTGATTTTGTACCGAAAATTCCATAATTGATATGCTTTGTAAAAGAAAATGAAATATGAAGCAAGCAAATATAAATTTTTCAGTATGAAGCATTACTTTTGTTTCGGAAGCCATGCAACGTCAATATAAGGCTTAGAATCAACCTAGGTTACAAAAATAAATCTATTTTCTTAGCATTGATGCATCTAAGGACATCCGAATTTGAATGATTAATGAATATAGCTAAAGATTATTTTTGACTTTCACTGGAATAATGGATTTTTCAAAAGTTAAAAATTACAAAAATCATTTTTGCAGAAGAACGTACGACTGGACATTTATTTTTCTTCTTATTTACTTAATAATTCAATGGCATGAATTAAAAATCAAGAATATAAAAATTAACACTACAGGTAGAAATACAGTTATTAGATCATAATCAATCATTTAAAGTAGTATTCGTTTAAGGGATTAGGTTAATTGATTGGATATTTAATTATAACAATTTACATTCAATGGTTTGTATAAATTTAAAAGAAAAATTAATCATGTAATTCCAATTTCCTAAGAGCTAACATTTACCGTCGCTTCACTTCACCTTTATAGTTAATTTAAAAAATTGTCTTTGCAATATTAATGTATTTCTTAGATTTTAATTAAATATTCATATCCTAATGTCATGATTGTGTTTGTCAATACTTTTTAAGGGAAAACTTTTTTTCGCTGAACAAACTACCATTTAGAATTATTAAACTGAAATGTAGTCAATTTTATTATATTAATTAGTTACACAAATTTTGCAATAGAATGTTTAGTTAAGAGAATTCATTGAGAAAGGAGCTAAACTACTTCGAGAAAATTAAGAAAATATTAGTTTGTTTAATTTTATATGTAACAATCTGGAATTCATTTGCGTGTGGAAAGGTTTCTGAAATTTATTTTCGAGACATTGGGTAAAAAAAATAATAAAAATATGTATATCGTAAAATACGGTATATAACGTGCACTTTTAATACAAAAAATAAGATTGAAATTCATGGGCATGCGGTTATACACCACTGGGTATAAAAATGTTAATTCGAGAAACAAAAATGAGCCTGAAAAATAAAGTGGAATTCTGTGTAAATGGAAATACGTATTATTATTTAAATAATACGTATTTCTGTATACGTATATGAAGGAATATGTAGTATTATTTAAAAGAAATGGCATTCTTTATGAACTTAAGTGATTGTTGTTCTAGAGATATACTATTTTTTAAAGCTTGTATTAATACTTCGAATAACTTACTTCAAAACATAACATTGCGTACGTATATTTCAGGTTTCTTCGTAAGAAAAAAGGGGTGCGCGTTATGCGAAAATTGCAGCTTGGAAGTACAGGTGAGCATTATTCATCAGATTGTACGGCAATTGTCGCTTCAAAATTAATCAATACATTAAAAGTTTCTAATATTTTAAATCTCTTTTGTAACTGATAGCGTAATTAATTATTTGAAATGCTCTCAGAAATGATAAGTATTACTTGTATTCTTACAGATTCAAACGATAGTATTTTTTTGTAAATTGTATTCTTAAATGTTAGCTATATGTATAAAAGCTTTTTCTTAAGCTTTGTAATTAGTTTTGAACGGAAAAGAGCTATTTGTATGAAATACAGATAATTTACATCTGATGATAAAGTGTTCAGTTGCCTTATTTATACACGGAAATCAAAAACTGTAAGAATAACAAGTAAGTTATGCAAAATTTACACATATAATTTACATATATCATACATTATATACTATATGATGCATATTATTATAAATGTATATATGCACATAATGGAAATTATATATTTTCTTTCCAATTTACTAGACAAAATATTCTTTGAAATATTTGTTTTCTCACCGTGTTTTGGGAAACTATTCTTGACACACGGAAGTTTGGAGATATCATTGTTTTTCTTAGTATGTGCTTTTCCTTTTTTTTCTCGTTGTGCTAGACGAAAACAAAACACAACCCACGAAACTTTTGTCCTTTTGCTGACTATAAAAGGTTCATATGATCTATGAAATGGATGACATTCTAAGCTTCCGAAAGATATTCGTGTCCGTATCTTTTTAGATTTGTTTAAAATTTTTATACCAAGGAATTTGAATTATTGGAGATTATTGTTTTATTCACATTTTGAATTGTTGTTTGAAGGAACTTATTAGATAAATTTGAAATGTAAAAAAAGAAGATAGTTATATATTACTCATTAGGACAGAAAAAGTATATCTCATCAGTATATTTTTATACTTCACCAATACATTGAAAATAATTTTTTAAGAATTATTTCTTTATATATATTCCATTATTATTTGGTAGACCGATAAGATACAAATTGTTTAAGTTGGGAGATAAAATGTTTATTATCTTTTCATTTGAAATTATTTTGTATTCACTGAGTTTGCAGTTTCTAACAGATATACCAAAGATAACCCAATGATGCAATATCATGACGTATCCGAAAGGCGGGAATCTTTCACTGTTTACATACTCACTTTTATGAATGCAAATGAGTGTGATTAAAATTTCAGCGCGCACACTAATCATGAGCATCTATATGACCACTAGAGATGGCAATATCGATATACCGAATACTGGTATTTTGAGCCAAATGTACAATTTTGTAATACCGGTATTCACAAGTTGAAACACAATTTTTTCGGTATTTACTAGACATTTTTAAAATGATCTTCACTATATGTTCAGCGATCGCCAATATAGCAAAATAGTATACGTCTTTGTTTTTAGGTCTCACAAACGTTCGAAATTTACAAAATTGCATCGTACAATCAAGAGAAGAGATAAAATATATGAGTGATCCAAAGAAGCAGGCCAAAACTGTCCTATTACAGATCGAAGCAATACTGTACCCGCGCAGGATTTGTAGTCCGATATTTGTATCCGTGAAAACAAGGTTGTAGTTATGAAGAAAGTGCGTAATATTTCGATATTTTTTTAAATAAACTGAAATCTTTTTGTCACATTGTATTTGCATATAATACTCTACAGTTCATGCATTATGTTTTTAAGATCACTGTTCAAAAATTTGTATTACCACAGACTGAATAGCGAAATTTACTCTTTTTTGTTATTTAGGTAAACAAGGTATTACTTTAATGTTTGGGGATTATATATATATATGTATATATATATATACTGTAATATTTCATAAGTTACAAATTCTTTTTGGGGATATTTACACTCTAATAAAACTGGTAAACTGGTAAATAAAACAAAGAAACCCCTGTGTTTTTTTTCTTTCTCTAAAATTACCCACTTCCGGTATTAAAACCCTTATCCAGGTATTAAGATATAAGAAATATCACCAAAAAACAATATCTAAAGAGAGAAAACAATGTAGTTTATAACACTTTCGTGCAGATTTTTTGTGTGAGAAGCTTTGGCAGAGGATTCCTTGAAGGATACTGACAACATTAGATCCCATTTCTGAGTTCGCCTTTGCAATAATATATATACTTGCCTATTAATATTGCGAATTATCCTTCTGAGAAATCATAGATCCCATCAGATGTAACCAAGCAAGCTACAGTCATACGAATCTAATATCGATGGATGCCAGAGGGAATGACTGACTGATTGCGCTTGTCTGGTTGCGTCCTTACACTTTATGGGGCATATTCCCCAAAATATAGTGAAAATTTCTCCACCGTTTCAGAAAACATAAAAAAAACTTTGCAGTGTTTTAAATTTTTTCCCAGGGAACCCTTTTTGAAATCCACGAAAATTCCTCATATTGAAAAAAATTCTTTTCAGTCCCTTATAAAAAATAAAACCCAAATTTAAAATAAGGAATAAAAGATTTTAAAGGACTTTCGATTATTTCTGTACGTAAAAATTCTAAATAAATATCTCGAAATTGAAAAAAATGGGGTATAATTTTATATTGTAAAATTTTGCTGGGGGTTAGTATAAATGAAGAAATCTAAAATTTTAAAATATTCAGCTTTTTTATTTTAAACAAATTAAGAATTTCAAAAAAAATGTTTAATTGGTTTTTTGTGAATAATTTTATCTTGGGAGCAACTGGAAGTGATGTTATTGTTTTATTTCGAAAACCCTTTTTTGGAAATGATTCAAAGTTAAAATACTAATATAATGGATATTTTTTTTTTTACTTATCCCTGTTTACATTCATCAGATAAAAAGGCCAAAAATTCTTCGTGGCAAATGCTAGTTTACGATGTCGTTAGTCGTGTTTTTGGCCTGTACAGACAAAAGTTCGATTTCGGGTGATTCCACCCCAATTTTAAAGGAAAAACACTCTGTGTGGGTAGTGGCCTTTCCACCCTCTTTTCTCCATACACCAACCTCAGAGAAGACTTTTGGCCCCCGGCCCCCCGAAAAACCCCCATTCATTTATAAACATCCTCCTTCCGGATTCTAACCCCAGTCCTACGCAGCAGTCAGGTCACAGCCAATATAATCATTGGGGGACTGATATTTTATTTTACTAAAAATTTATACATGTTCTCAATACTTTTATTTCAATAAAATTGCTTTTAAAAATTTTGTTAGGAAAAAAAAGTTTGGGTTTTTGTTATATTCTTATTTATGGCCCCGGGGTTCCCAAAAAAAAAACTCATGACCGTGCTTTTTAATTGGTGTTCAATTTTGATGGCTCTAAACCAGGGGAAGAACCCTTTTTTTGTGCTGGGCCGCATACCCCCCAGCCCTTTCATCGGGCCGCCCCATATGTTTTTACACGTGGCCGCAGTAGAGGTTAAACGGGGGGGGGAGGGGGAAATACTTTAAGACAGCGTTTCTTTGTGGGGCACGCTCCCCTAGAGGGGCGTGATGACTCTACAGGGGCAAAGAAGATACTGAAAAATCGAAAACAAAAGATTATTTTTTTTAAAAAAATTAATTTATTGAAAGTAAACGAACATAAATACATCCTAACATAATAAAAAATAAAATATACGTTTACATCGATATAATGCACTTATAAATCTATCAGTACTGCTCAATGTGTATTTAACAATATACTAAGTTTAGGGCTAGTTTAATAATTAGCATTGACCCCCATGGGCTTATGAGACAAAAATTATATATAAAAATTCGCACTTATCTTGATAATTTGTACGGTTTATAATTAATCCCTTGACTGCCGATTAAAAGATGCGCTATTCACTCCCCAATGTCATCGTATTCCACTTAAGAGTGCGAATGTGATGTTTTTAGGCGGGAGAAAAAAAGGAATAAATAAGTAATACCTCCTAGAAATTCCTTCGTAAATACTGTCAAGGTCCTTAAAATGCATTTCAAAGCCTTCAGAATAAATTTATGGATGGCAGTGCATAGAAAATATCGTACTTCGGAAAGACGTATATATATATGTCCGGGGCAATTAACGCTTTGGCTGAGTAAGACGTTTATATACGCTGGTGGAACTTAAGAGGTCAAAGTAGTGTTGTAGCCTTAGTGTAAAAGCATAATATTATTGAATTCAATGCATTGTTATTTTATGGTTAGGGGGGGGCGAGGAAAATTATGATGGAATATTGGTTCGCAAACATTGAAATTTTGGGAAGCACTGCTTTGAAATCAAGATAATATTGAAAATTTAAAATGTGAAAAATTGATCAAAATATTATAACTCCTATGTTTTGCTTCTTTTAATAATACATGTCACTAACACTAAATTAAAAGAATTTCAGAAATGCTCCTTCACAATTTTTGCATCAGTAAACGGTTTCATATAATTATCAATAACATAAACTTCACAGGATGTCTCTGTTCCTGCTGTGACATTACCACTAACAAAACACTTTGTTGCTGTTGTGAAGAATATTCAATAAAGCCTATTTACATCTCTAGAATGAGATCTTGGAGGAAAAGTGTCATTGAATGATTCCTGTTTACTGTCATTTTTAAATGCCGCACTTTCATGACAAATCAAACAAGTACTGATCCATGTTTGTTTTTCCACTACAAAACAGTCAACCTTAAAAACGTTCGAATATTTCTTGATTGCAAGGTATGAAAGATTGTTAAAAATTAGTTCCACCCAAAAAATTATCGATATTCAACTGTTGTCTATTATCAATAACCTTAACCGTTACAAATAGAAGAAAGAATATGAATTCTCTCAGCCGTACGACTTCGATAGCAAAAAGCAAAACTGATAGATTCGATTTCTTGTTAAAGAATTTCCCACCATATTTTTAATACATTGTTCTTAAATAACTGAATTTTTCAGAGCAATCGGTCATGACCGGGCCACTTGAAAAGCCTCAGTGGGCCGCAGGTTGAGTATGGCTGATATATGCGTACAAAAAAAGCTAAGCTCTATTAGAAATATTAAAAATATAAATAACAAAATTCCCTGATTCTAAATTTTTATATACTACTATTTGGAGTATGCCCTGGAATCCTTAAAAGCTTTAAGATTTGAAATAAAATCTGGATTTAAATATTTCATTTTTATTTAACTAGATTAAGAATGCTAACAGCATACAGCATTCAATAGCTCATCCCCTATTACTTAAAAATATGTTGATGAAATAAAAAAATATACCACTACTGAGATACATCAAAAACTGTCCATTCATTTGAAGCTGACTAGAAATAACTAAATGACAAATTCAAACTCACTAATACTGTACAATGGACTAAATTCATAATGGTCACATGATAACGGCAATCACGTGTTCCCATTCATTAAAAATTGACAAACTATTTGTGTAAAATTTAGATAACATTTAAAATTTGATATGATTGGGTAAAAGGTTCACGTGTTAAAATTCTTCAAACAGTTTTGAAAAGTAAAAAAAATACTTACATTATACGAATACTTTTAAATAAAGTGCATTTTGTTTAACTATGTGCATTATTGTGTCGTTGACAAATATGTACTTTCTAAAAGAAAGTTTCTGCATAAGGCGAAGTGGCAACAGTGAAGCACGTGAACAAATTGGCGCGAAACGCTTTATTATATTTATGATATAATTATGACGTCGCATAAATTTATGAACTGATTGGCCGAAAACACGTCGCTCAGTTATCATGTGACTATGACGACACATGAATTTAGTCCATTGCGAACCGATTACATCATTAAAGCCTTTCTGAGCAAAAACGGTGGAATTTGCAATTTTTATTGCATTAACATAGCTTTACTTTGGCTTAGGAAACAGTCTTCTTTTGGGAAGCTCACGTTTTTATTGTATCCACAAACCTTTAACCTATCTTTGTACACCGTCAACACTTAGAATGCTGACCCATTGATTTATCCTGTCTTAGGAAACCGTCCTTGCTTCGGATGCTCACTAATAGCTTTACCCTGTCTTAGGAAACCGTCCTTGTGTAGGAGGCTGACGAGTAGCTTTACCTTGTCCAAAACAACGTATTCATTTAGGATATATCCACTTAGTTTTACCCTGTCTTCGGATACTGACTTCATTTAGGAAGCTGACGTTTTTATTATGTCCACATAGCATTGCCAGACACAGTTTCTGCTTAAGAAGCTGAAGTTTTTATTGCATCGACATCGCCTTACTTTGTCTCTGGACATCGTTTCCGAATGAATAACTGAATTGTTTCGTGCTCAATTTATTAATAAAAATTATGGGCATATTATCATTCAGTAAATAAAGTGTAAGGAATCACTACAGTAACCACGTTTGATAAAAATATGTTAATGTTAATATCTCCTAATTTTCCCCATTTTTTAAAAAATAAATTATAACATTGTCAAATAATAACTCACAAATAAGGTATTATCTATTTATATATAATAAATATACATTTAACCAAAATATTATCTTTAAGAAATGTCTGGAGTAAAACTTTAAAAGCACTTTTCTACTTCAATTTTAAAAGCAGCGTAAATATTTCTGAAAAACAGATATTTTATTACTCCTAGTACAAATTTTTTTTCATGTTTTTTGTTTTTTTAAAAAATTTTATAAAAAAAAACTTTTATTTTTCCCAATTTTTTGAACTGGTGAACTAAAATTTGAAATTTTAAAAATTACGAAAATTTAACATCAGATATTTTGGTATATCAAAATGCTCATATCAATATAAAGAATAAAAAGTTTTAAAAAAACTGCGTGAGGGAAAATCAAAAAAAAACATTTAATACATAAAATCTTGAAATTTACCATATTTGGACCCCTTTTTGATCATTATATTTTTAGAAATTTGCAGGGGCTTTGTCCCTAAATTTTAAAAAAAGTTTTTTTTTTAAAAAGGATTAAAAAAAGCATTCCTCCCTATTAAATACATTTAAATCTAAATGGTAAAAAAACCCCTTTTTTTTTTTCAATTTCGTTTAAAAAAAACAATATATACAGTAGCCCCCAAAAGTGTTCATAGATTTTCAATTTTCAAAAAATTTATTTTTGATTTATAAAAATTTTAAAATACAGGGAAAGCCCCAACCCCAAAAGGACAGTTTCTGGGCCGACAGACAGCAAAACTCCATCCCAAAATTTTAAAGAATTGGCCAAAATTATGGGGTACTGTTCTAGATATTTTATCTAAAATTTGGGTGGGCTTGGTCAGCGGGGAAAAAAGGGGATGTCTCCAGTGGATATCATCACATGGGTGTGCCTGGGAAACCCAAGCAGCAGATGAACCGGATGGTAGGGGTTTTGGGTCTCTTCCCCCAGTTCCTCTGTCTTTGGGGGGATCCGGGCTACGTTTGGAACCTGATTACGAAGGGGCATAAAAAGGGAAAATTTCATGATATTTAGGTTACTTGGGGGGGGAATAATTGTATACAATTTTTTAAAAAAATTTTTTGACAAAAAATTATTTAACTACAATATTTTGTTAAAAATTAACATAGAATGACCCATTTTTTAAAATATTCTCCTTTTTTTTAAAAATTCAATTATAAAATATTTTTTATATAAACTCGGTTTTCTACAGAGGCTCAACTAGAGAAGTTTTTTAAAAATATAACTTAGAAATTTGGGGTTTTTCCATATTTTTGGAATTTCAGGGGGAGCAATTTTTTTAAATAAACCCGAAAAATTATTTCAAAAAAAGTTGTAACCCGAAAAATAATGTGAATTTTTTAAAAACTCATTTGTTGGCCTTGGTACAGGGTCACCCCCATATCGGCAAAATATTATTATAATAGAATCATTTTTCCAAAAGGGAAAAATTTAAAAATGGTTTTTAAAAAATTTTTTTAAAATTAATTTTTAAAAAATATTTTTTTTTAAAAAAAGTTCTTCAAAAAAACTTTTTTTACATGTATTCTAATCTAAATGACACTAAATATCCTGAAAATTATCCATTTATGTACCTTTTTAAAATCACGGTTCCGTAAGAGTCGGATCCCATTTAATTACATTCGGAAATTCATTCCCTCCACATGAAAAAAAATGAATTTGACTTTTCGAAACCTCCTCACCATTACTCGCACGGGCTATCTCTACTGTGCAGGAGTTCCATGGTTCATCGGACGGCCTTGGCGCGCTTTAGAAGTGGTCACCTGCGTGGTATGACCTTTTTTGCAGGGGGTAATTTTCTTTACCTGTCCCTGATCTCCCCCCTGATTTTCCTGCTCATCTTCTGGACTGCTGGGCATTTCCTGCTCAGTTCTTTGAAGATCAAGACCTGGTGGGATAATATTATGCGGAAAGGTCAAATGAACTTGGTGTAGTCTTTCCTGTTCTAAGGGGATTGGAAACAATAACAACAATATACAGGAATTACATTTCAGAAAATTCAACTATGAAAGAAATTGATTAGGGTAATGCAGCGTTTCTCCCAAAAATTGGGGGGCGTGATAACCTGCTACGGCGAGCATAAATCAAAAAGTCAAAAAATAAAAAGATTTAAAAATTTCGAAGTTACTGAAAAAGAAGCAAAACAAAACACATTCGACATAATTTAAAAGTAAAAATACACCCTTACATTGATAAAATAATACTTATATAGATGCATCTGACTGCATAAAAGTATTTGATAATTAGTTTATCAATACTAAGTTGGGAACAAGATTAATAATTTCTAGTGACCCTAGGTCTGTCTATAAAATTTTAAAAAAATTTAATTTTATCTTAATAATTTGTACGGTTTTAATTAAAGTCAATTTGAGTTTAGCAGAACTTTTTTCCTTTAATTTTTAAATAATACATTTTTATTGTATGAAGGGGCTCAATAAAAAAGATTGAAAATTGGGTCCAAAATCGAAAGGTTGAGGCACGGGGTAAAGGGAAATTGAATATTTTTTTTGGTTGTTGTGGTCATGTATTTCATACTGGGGTAAAATAAAAAACAAAAATAGATGAACGAAACTACAATCCCAAAAACACAGTAGAAAATAAATTTTTTTTAAAACGTGTCCCGTATAGGGCAAAATTTGGGGCTTTCCC
>BMAV01016875.1:0-167914 GCA_019973955.1 Trichonephila inaurata madagascariensis
GCATGTGCTTTATATGAATGCGTTTTCGAACAGTGTAGTGCAGATTTAGAAAGCGAAAAAGACTTCAATGATAACCACAGGGAGGAGATTACCGACTTGTCCAATTGATCCCAGGATTTCAAGAACGCGATAAAGAAGATGTAGAAACCTGGATGGCATGCGATGCAGAAGACTGTGGATTTCAAATGCAAAATGATGAAAAATTGTGATTTCCATGAAAAAAGAACCGACCCTGTCGACGATAAAAGAATAAAGAGAGGACAACAACAACAACGAAAGTAAAGGGTCCATCAAATGCTGAAGCGTTTTCTGCATTAGAGATAGCTATGGAGTGGTAGGGACAAAAATCAGAGTGCTGTCCTACTCAACTACTGCTGCTCAAGAGAATCATAGACCTTGCAGCGAAAAAAAGGAAGGTGTAAAGTGATTTAGCAAAAAATAAGTGATTATTTTCCATAATAAAGGTAAAATTGTGACATTTTGCACTTATTTTGCTTTTCCTTCAAGCACTTTTCCCGCATGGGATGATTTTCAATTTTCGAATAGTGTCCGGTTCCATACACTGCATGGATTGCATTTGGTTTTCGGTTATCCGAAAACCCGTATCAAAGGTGTCCTCCCAATTAATTGGATAAACGACGTTCTTCTGTACAGTTTATACGAACTTTTGACTCAGCCAATAAACTAATCACCGTGCGTTGATTAGTAATAAAAAAATTTTCTTTATTGATGCATTTTTTTAAAGAAAAAATAAAATTCATAACGTTTTGACTTTTTTTATATCTAATCCTGCACTGCGGGACCGTAAATAAACCCCAAAAAAAGACAAGATATACCCAAAAAAAAATTCTTTTTCAGGTAACATGTTCCCAAGAAATAATTTTTAAATTTTATATAGACTTCTTGAAGTGTGGTTCTTGACAGAATCAGTAGCCAGAGTAGCCCCCCATTGTTGGGGGATCACCGCTGCCACACGCCCGGCATTGATTCAAAGAGACTTTGGATGTGTTCTTGGGGTACATCAGACCAAGCAGCTTCAACACGTTGCCAAAGTTGATCTGGTGTGGCAGCTGGGGGCGTAATCTGGATCAATCGTTAAACAACCATGGACCACATGTTTTCTATCGGCGAAAAATCCGGAGAGTGAGCCAGCCAGGGAAGCAATTCAATCTGGTGATTGACGAAGAACCTTTGGACAATGCGTGCCACGTGTGATCGCGCATTATGCTGTTGAAATATGGCTGTGGCCAAGTCCTGAAGGTAAAGAAGGACAACTGGTTCCAACACCTCGGAGATGTAGCGCTGGCTGTTTAAAGTACCGGCAATGCGTACTACAGGAGTACGAGAGTGATATCCAATACTGCCCCATACCATAATACCCGATACAGGACCAGTGTGGCGGTGCATAACGCAGCGTTTCAGCATCCTCTCTCCATGGTGTCTCCAGACTTGAATCCGACAATCGTGGTCTTTTAGACAGATGCGTGACTCGTC
Organism: Trichonephila inaurata madagascariensis; assembly: GCA_019973955.1. NCBI lineage: Eukaryota > Metazoa > Arthropoda > Arachnida > Araneae > Nephilidae > Trichonephila > Trichonephila inaurata. The sequence goes on from BMAV01016875.1 coordinate 1,495, forward strand.
AGTAAAGACAACTTCATTCCATTCTGCCATCCACATCTTTCTTTCATCGCACCATTGGTGGCGGAAACGTCTGTGGTTCTGCGTCAAGGGTAGACCAAGCTATGGACATCTTGCGGACAGACCACTCTGCTGTAAACGGCGTCAAATGGTACTCACAGGCACTGAATGATGCGTTACAGACTCAATGTATTGTGCTATGGTCCATGATGTGACTGAGCGATTGGTCACTACCATGCGCACAATTTGCCTTTCCTCACGTGAAGTGGTGCACTGAGATGGATGCGATCGACCACGTCGGTCCGTAATACTCCCTGCATCCAACGATCCCATATCCGCATTACAGTTGTTTGGTTTCGTCCAACACGATTACCGATTTCCCTGAAAGATAATCCACAATCTCGGTAGGCCACTATCCTTCCTCTGTCGAACTCGGATACTTGATCAAAAGCTGATAGCTGTTTTCTACGAGACATAACTGATCAGTTTTTGAGAAAATCATAAGAAAAGCACAATTGCCGAACTTGAAATCGTCGAAATCTCCAAGCATTGAATAGCGCTTTGAGGTGGCGCCACAAGCGCACGTGATGTGTGTCTGCACTGAAACTTTAATCATTTGCATACCTCACCTCCGCTAATGCATGTTGTAAATTTCATGTTATTTGCATGATTCCTTCAGGGTGTTGCATTTACGGTGGCCAGCAGTGTATTTGACTGTACAAAATGAAAATTTCTCAAAGATTATCACTTCTTTCTCTGCTAAATAACATTTAGTAAAAATGAAAAATACTAAACTTTCATGTGATTGAGAAAATATGTATTTAGCGCAATGAGAAGCTGATCGGTTGCATTTCTTAAAAGAAAATTGATGTTGTGAAAGGAACATAATTGTGTTTCTTCACTTTCAAATATATATATATATATATAACTTTGAATACTGGCACCCTCCTTTTCAATCATAATTTTTATTGCGCCGACCTTATACAATAATAATGTATTGATGCAATAATAATGCACTTTGACGCTAAAGCTACAAAACTATATTAATTATAAACCGTGCAAATTAATAAGATAAGTATATTAAATTTTTTATATATGTAACTTTTAAGTAATATATATTTTATTTTTTTTCTCGAATTTTTAAATTGGAACAGATTGTAAAATGCGGTGGCTGCTTTCAAGACAAAATATTGATCTCAGCCAAATATATAGAAAATGCACTCAGAGTGTCAATTTCTAATCGTAAGCCTCCTTTTGAAAAACTTTCCTCTGCAAGACAAGCTCACGGAAGTCGCTAATACTTATTAAACTTGCTCTGATAAATTAGCACTGATACATTAAAATTATACTGTCTGAAGTACCCGCTCTTCGAACAAATTCATTTTTTTAAAAACTAAAACATTCTTGATAAATTGCTGAATTGTCAGGAGAGTAAACCCAAATGCGCGACAATATTTACGAAAATGTACAAAGATATTTTAAAATGAATGCTCATATTATAATTAGTTTTAAGCGAACTGTAATTTTAAGAATCACAGAATTAGCATTTAGAACTAATGTTAAACAATGAAAAATAATATAAAATTCCAATGAAGAATAATAGTGTTATTTTTAATATTTAAAGCTAGAAGGCTTCAAAATGTTTTATCCTGGTGGCAGACACACACTCGATACTAGCGTTAACGGTCACGCGGGGTGATTGAGTCACCCCAATTCTTTTTTTTTATAATTATTTTATTGTACACGATACAAATCGTGATTCCAGTGAATAATTTAATTAAGAGAAAGTAAACTTACCTACTTTCAAGAACTTTTCAATTTTTATTTTGTAACAAATAAACAGTTTTACCAGAATTAACGATTTAGTGATCTGTGTGTACCGCGCGACCACTTTCGGGATAAAATTATGATAATATTTATGTTAATTATAAAAAAAATTGTGTAAAACGTTTTTCATTATGCTTTATATGTTTGAGAATACTCATAAAAATAAGTCTTGGCCAAATAATCCTTCAAAAAAAGTGCGTGGTTTTCCAAATATCATAAAACTCTTTTGCATGGAAAAAAGCGCAACATTACTTACAATTTCCCTAAATGAGAAACAAACGCATAAGAGAGGGATCATAATTAACTGTACCAATAACTTAGAAGGTCGAACAGATTAACAGCAAAAACAAATTACAGCTGTAATGTGCAGTATTTGAAAAATAATCACAGTGATGAATTTTTTATGTTCCTAAATTTTTTCGATTCTGGGTCTGGGATTTGTTTTTTCTCTGAAAGAGTAGTAAAAATCACTCATCATGAGATTACAACAAATCAAATAAAAAAATTTTATTTAGTTTTTTGGATCAAAGATAGCTAATTAGGTATTGAAGAAATTTTTATTTTTGGGAGAGATCACTTATATCGCCTACAAATAATATCAGAGTAAAAGTGCATTTTTTTTTACTACGTCTGAAAGTATTTTGTTTTGATTCATTCCAGTAAATTAATTAGTTCTTAAATCTTTTATTTTCGATATGCTCGCACCCCCCTAGGGGGCGCGCCCCACAGTTTGAGAAACACTGATGTAACCAGATTTAAGAAAAAACAAAAGCATCAATCCGATTCATAGAAAAAAAAATCCGTGCGCACGTCTGTCAGAGCTTAAGGTTTTTGTAATAATTCTATACACAGCAAAAAAAGGTATCGATATAATAATTATTTTAGTACCTAATAATTGCTTGTATATTTTTAATTAAATAATTAACAATTTAATAAAATTTAATTTAATAAAAAAAGGTATCGATATAATAATTATTTTAGTACCTAATAATTGCTTGTATATTTTTAATTAAATAATTAACAATTTAATGAAATATTTAAATAATTGTATATATTAAGTACTAGGAATTATATATTTTATCAATGCAGAGAAAAACAAGTAATATATATAAAAAAAAATGAATTTAATTCCTACTTAGTTTAACAAAGAAAAATTTTATTTTAGCTACATTTTATTAAATAGTTACAATTAATATATATATGTACATACATAGGACAGAATCACAACATTAAGTGGTAGTTAATTTTTATTCATCATCCTTAAAGTATAGTATTGTCATCCAAAACAATCGTGTATATAAAATTTCAGTTCAACTGAATGCTTTGAAACGTTAGAAAAAAATCTTTTCAAGTTTTGACACAAGTCGCCAAAAGGGTTGCTATGTCGCCAACGTGGCTGTATTTGTAATTCTTTAAATAATTAGTTTTAATCAATTCATTTTTATTAATTATGATTGAATTACTGTATTGTCATCCAAAACAATTATGTATATAAAATTTCAGCTCAATTGAGCGCTTTAAAATGTATTTTATTAAAGATTGAAAATTCCACCAAGATAAATAAAAAAAATATAGAGAGAGTGTGAGCTAATAGTAGAAGAATTGAATAACGATAAAATATAATATTTCTAGTAAGTTACGAAAATATGTATGCATTTCATTTTCAAATATCCATCGTACTTTTAAACCCATCTTTACAGAGCTTACAAATAGGGCACACCGCATAAGCCATGTCTTTCAAAAGCGATGGAATACTTTTACATTAGTGTTTGAGGTCTACTATACATTTCGAATAGGTCTTATTGTATGGAGAAGGCTATCAAAAGATTTGATTAGCCAACATGGCGAAAATTATTTTCCGCTTCCTCAATTTTGCATTGAAAGTGCTATTTCCATTATCCGAGTCCCTAATATGCACGACGTCGATTTGACCGTTGTATATAGGAATTTATTATCAATTCACATGGGGCGTGCTTAATTGAAAGAACAAAGGTTCCTATAGGTTAGGGGTGGTGAACCTTTGTGGAACCAAGAACCATTTTTTCTAAAGAAATGTTTAATGAGGTATAGACGTGCCGTCAAATAATTTTGACTTGTGATTATTAGAAAAATAATGAAATTAAATATACTAGCAACTCACAATTCTATTTACTACGAAAATATTTCTTTTTGCACTGTTAAGTAGTAAATGTTTTAATTATACATGCAATTTTCAAATTTTGAAGTAACATTAGTGTGACCTGTGTTGCTGCAGATTCGATGATAAATAACATATTAGGATTGTGTAAGATGTTACTTTTAGTAGAATGCATGCTGAATTGGAATAATCTGCCAAACGGTTTCTATAAGTGAGTCTTTAATGTTATTTATCTGTGAAAATAATGACTCGCAGGCAGATGAAAATATGGTTAAAAAAGCATAAGCCAGATTCTTCGAACAGTTAAATGTGTGTCCGTAATCCGTTTTACAGACGATAATCTACATGAAACTGTTTCAAAACATAAAACACGCATCTCTTTGTCGTCCTTACTAGTCATGCCATATTTCTCGATCCACTAAGTGTGAAATTCTCTATTGCATTAACTATTTTGCACTAATTATCTTTTTACTGAACTAGCCATGTTAAATAACGGTTAGAAATCGTAAATATAATACAAATAAACTTTAAAACATAGTAGTTTCAATGAAATTGACTATGCTATGCGTAGACAAACTTCGCATCATTAGCAATTGCAATCCACGACGTAATTAAGGCAAGGCAATAACAAACGAGTGTGCTTTCCGCCACATCGCTACAAATCACTCGCGTTTATCATAATATTTCAATGTAAACTTCGTTATTTTGACCTAAAGTGAAAACCGTTTTGATCGGTGGTGTGCAATAAATATTGTGTCGCGTGCCATCAGTGGCACGCGTGCCTTTGTTCGCCATTCCTGCTATAGGTGAATGTTTGAAATTCTTTACACATTGCTTTCTCTTTTTCAAAGACAGAGTTGTTCATTCTGAATTCACGAAACATTTTTTGCATATACTAATATTTAAAATCTGTTCTAAAACATAGTACAGGCGCCCCTCACATAGCACGGTATTTGTAAAACTTGGCTCCGGTATTACACTGTACAAAATGTGCGATTATTATAACACGAATTCGATTTTACGCAGCAGAAAACTTGAATTTATTATAACATGATTTTGATATAACACTATTTTTTAAAAAAATGAATATCATTTTCGTTCAATAGGGGAAATTCCTTATTGAATTTTATTTTTCAGTGGCGTTCACACAATAAGGGGAATTTCCAACTTTATTGCTACATAAAATCTTCGATTTTCTTTTCGACACTACGTGTTGAAAATGCATTATTATTATTATCCTTCAGCAGTACGTCACGGAAAATTTAAAGGGTAGTTGCAAATTTCTTTAGCTCCTGATAGAGAAGTTCTGAAAAAATTGCAAGAACAAATCAGACAGGTAATTATAATTATGTCTGATAACTTTTGTAAGGATGAAGAAACAACTAGTGAAAGAGTTTCAAACAACTTTGTAGAAAAATATAGATCAGCTGAATTTTCTGATGAGAGTGACGGTAAAAATTAAATTTGTGATCATAATAAGCCGTTTCGCAATTTATTTTATAATAATAAATATTTTTAATACATTTTTGTTGTATTTTTAGTTTTCGTATTTCATATTTTTCTTTTTGATTAAAAACTTGAAGTTAACTTACTTTTCTATTTATTAGTACGGAATTTAAGCTATCATAAAATTTTACACTTTAAGACTTTACTTCGATGTAACATGGTATACATTGTTTATGATTTATATTGCGTACATACATAATTAATTTAATAAAGAAACAATTACCTACAACAGTGTTTCCTCAAATTGTGAGGTGTCGTGATAATTGTACTAAGGGGGTGTGATAACTCTACGACAGGCGCACGAGCATATTGAAAAATTGAAAACAAAAGATAATTAAAAAAAATTATATATATTTACTGAAAGTAAACAAAATACATTCTGACATAATAAAAAGTAAACTACACATTTACACTGATATAATGCACTCAAATGTATTAATACTGCACAATGTAATAGTCTCTGTGTCAATGTGTAGTCTCTGATAAAAAGTTTATTCATATTTGTATTTATGACAGTACGAAAATAGCATAAAAAGTTTATCGTAAAAGATTTTCAATTATTTCAAATAGTTACGAAAAACTTAACGCAGAGGAGCCTACTTTTCCCACGACAGAGTCTGTCTTTGCATCCAAACTATCATGAAACAGGAATCGCTAACTCTTCGCGACCATGATTATTACCTACAGTGGCAACTTAGGAAAAAATAAAATAAAATAATTCTACGGTGTTTTTAATATGATACAGCGCTTCTCAAACTTTCAATATTCGTAACCCAATATTCAATCATATTTTTCATCGCCCCCTTCATAAAATAACAATGTATTTAATTCAAAAATACTACACTTTGAATCTAAAGCTACAATGCATTAACCTCTTAAGTACCACCGGTATATATAAACCTCTCACACACTCAGCCAAAGTCTTAATTGCCCCGGACGTATATATACGTCTTTCCGAAGTACGTTTTTTATGTGCTCCGCTATCCATAAAATTATTCCAAAGGCTTTGGAATGCAGTAAAAGGACCTTAGCAGTGTTTGCAAAAGATTTACTTATTTCAGAGGATATGGTTATTTGTTCTTTTTCTCCCCAATACATCTCATACGCACGCCTACGCCTACGTAGAAAACGGTAGCATTGAGAAGCGAATCACATAAATTTTTATGAGCATTTAAGGGACTAATTATAAACCGTATAAATTATTAAGCTAAGTGTTAATTTTCACATATAATTTTGTATATGACAAGCACATGGGGGCACTGGTAATCATTTAACTTGTTCTTAACTCAATATTGTTAAATTAATTATGAGATACATTGAGCAGTACCGATACATTTATAAGTGTATTATATCAGTGTAAATGTGCATTTTATTTTTATTAAGTCAAAATGTACTTTGTTTATTTACTTTCAATAAATTAATAACTTTTTAAAAGAATCTTTTGTTTTCGACATATGAATAGGCTCGCCCCCCCTCGTAGAGTTATCACGCTCCCTAGGAAGGTGCACCCCACAGTTTGAGAAACGCTGTTATAATACAATACCTTGCGTTTGACATGTATAATATTTTATCAAAGAGGATTCAGTGGTATAACAGTTATATTTTGTCTAAATCAAAGACGTTCTAGACTTTTAGAGAATATATGCAGATAGAATAAATGTTTGTTTCACAATAAAATTTATTTAAAAGGAATAAAATAAACTATTTTCAATTCAATACAATTAAATATTCCTCTAGAGAAATAGGGGAAGAAGTTTGGAAATAAGAAGTGATAGTGAATTCCAATTAAATTAATTGACGACTTATTTTAATTTTATTAATTGTCCTTTGGTAATGGTCCTAATAGTAGAAACCAATATTACAAGAAAAGTAATGTGTACCATTTCTGACGTTATATTTGTGTGAAATAAGGAAGTTCACAATTAACAACATTCAAAATAAAAATCAACCTCGAATAGAATCTTGGAATAAAAATATTTAAGTGTGTACCTATCCAAAATTTGGCCTCAATAAATATTTTGTATGGGAGTCTTATATTAAGTGTTAAATTATATTCTCCAGTCATCAAATGTTAAATAATAAATAAACCTAAGAATAAAAATGTATACTGTTTCATATGCATATCCCTTCCAGAAGCATAAGGATGCTTCTGGAAATAACCGAAGGAGTCTATAACTTCACGATCTATGACCGAAGTGGATTTTTCGAGAAAGTAGAAGCGGGAATTTCCTAGGCAAATCGTTTTTGACGCTTCTCTTCAATTAAATTCAACACTTTTTATGTCCAATTCTTACAAATTACACCGTATGTATAAATAAATTTGTAATACACACATAGAATCACGAAAAGTTTTTTTTTACGTATAGAGAGAAATTTTATCAATTAAATCATTAAAAAAGACATTACTTTTCAACAAAATAATCATCCAAATTATAAAAAAAATATTTATTCAAAATAAAAAAAAACATACAAATAATTAAAAACCCGGTTTCTTCAATTTAATTTTTTATCATTCCAAATCCTTCCACAAATATGATTAATTATATTGAATTAGAGACATTTCCTTTCAATGTGTGCTAGTCTAATTTTTTCTCTCGTATTTCAACTGTCATTTCTTTGGACAAAGATTTGCTAGAGGTATTTATAAAAAAGTCAATTAATATTCATATCCTTTTTGAAAGAAATGAATAATTACTTTTGGGAAATTTTTTAAAGCAGTCGTTCGATATGTTTTTGAATAAAATATATTTTTTTCTCTCGAAGAGGATTTTTATCCTGGTTTGGTTTTCCAATGAGAAAACTACTTGTTTTCAATTTCAGATGGAGAATGTCAAATGATGGAGAGTTTATCTCAAATAAAAAAATGAATTTATTGACTGTTTCTTTCTGAGGATGTTCTAGCATTGATTTTACAGCCTATCGCAATATTTCTCTTCCCCCCCATCTCGAGATATCGCTTTGTGGGGGGTTTTCTCCTTAAAAACTGGGAAAGTTTCTTTTTTTAATCAAGTTAAATAACTAAAACTAAATAACTTGATTAAAAAAAGAAACTTTCCCAGTTTTTAAGTTTTTTTCCCCAGTTTTTTTCCCATAACTTAAAGAACGAAACGCATATTTTGAGAAGAAAAAAAGGCAAACATGGAAAAAAACACAAATAAAGGCTACAGGTTATTATAAATATATTACAATTTATTACATTAAAATTGAGAAAGTAAGTGGGAATAAATTTTACGTAAAGTCTTTGACGTCAAAGGTTACATAATTCGTTTTATAAAGTTTGAGAAGTTACTGAAAAAAGATGCCAATCCTTCAAACATAAATGCCAGCTGAGTAATCAAGGAAGAAAATATAGTGAAATATGCTTAACCCGCGAAAACGCTTAAGATGAAATATCGGTTAACATGAAACAATACCACGGTCCCGACAAAATACGATATATTTTTATATTTTTTTTCTGTTAACCCGAAACGAAAATCTCTTAACACAAAAAAATTTCCCTTCTGAGAATGAGTAAAATACGGAACACACCAGCCAGACTAGATTGTCCTACTTTATCATTCGTTGCAATAGATGGTACTGCGTGTACAGCCTCAATTATTGAAGACAAAGCCATTTTGGAGTTGGTTCAAAGCTAAAAAAAATATCATTGATGCAGATGCAAATAAAAATGAAAGGAATAATGCAGCTCCTGTTCCCTCATTTGAAATAAGGAACACCGTGAAAAGTGTGTTCAGTTACTAAGACGCACTTTCCAATGATGAAATAAATAACAAAATGGATGACATTGAACAATTTGTTGACAGTTTGATGTTAAAAAGATTATGCAAAGAAAAATATATTTGAGTGTTTAACAAAACTTCAAACACGACTTTGAAAATTTTGAATTAAATTTCATTAAAGTCTTGTAAACGTTTTTGCTTGATTGATTTTTATTAAATACACGCATATACCCACATGTATGTAAATAAAAAATATACTCTAATAAACAATTTTGTTGAAATTATATATATATATATATATATACATCTTTTAACACGAAAAAATAATTCGGTCCCCTCAGTTTCGTGTTAAACGATTTTCACTATAGCCTTTTGTATGATTCATATTCATGATCAGAACACAAATTGGTACTTCAAATTTCATTGCCTTCATTATGTTATAATTTTCTCTGTCATTTTCTTTGTCTCTAACATTCTAATTCCTTTCTAAGTTAAAGTAAATTTTGAAAGCCTCTCACTGCTTTATCAGTGAGAGATATAATATGCAATAACTATAACTAATTTATTCAATATTTGAATGATCAACATCAAAATGCTTTAAATATGTGGACTTGTTTAAGGTATCCGACTACTTGCGACAACTTTTTTTTGAAAAAATGGAAATATGTGGAATTATTTTTGTGTGATTTTTAGATTTATTTAGTTTATTTTAAGGAAAAAATAATAAAATTGAAAGCAGAAAAAAAATTTATTATTCTTAAAATGGGAAAAAACTGGTAAAAATGTACACAAAATTGTAAAAACGGGGCCCGCTCTGTACAAAAATTTTATGAGAAAATTCTCAATTTTTAAATTTTGATATTTATTATTCATGTTTGAAATGACCTTCAGGACAAGAGATATTTTAATTTTTACAAAAACTAGAGCACTTTATCTTAGTGATTATATGAAATTGCTTGAAAAGACAGTGATTATATTCACATAAAGGATTGTAAAATTTGAAATAAAACAGTGATTGATAAATCTGAAAATCAAAACACTTCTTCTGTTATACATATCATACACAAACAATTTCAGCCAAATATTTTCAAAACTTTTTGAGCCATCGCTGTCCCCGTTTGAGTTTTTCGAAAAAAAACACATTTCGAGTAAAACGCATTTTAAAGTTTGACATCTTGTGTAAAGTTATGGCATCTGCTTTTACTAGAACGCTTGTAGTTTTTGTTCTAGAGAATGGAAAATAAAAAACTTGGTATTTTTATTAAGCTAACATGATGGCCTATAAAATAAAATCATAAGCAAAATTTGTCAATTTTTGGAAAAAATTCATGAATTTCGTGTAGTCGGATACCTTAGCTCAACCCAATTATCAAAAATAAGGCTTATTGTAATACAGGTTGAGTAGAAATGATGGACCTGATTTTAGAAAATTCTATTTTCGAAATTACTGTATATTACAATAAGTGTTCCCTGAGTTAAAAAAAAATATTACATAACGTTTAGTAAACATACTTTACCCATTGAAACGTACTCAAATTAATAGAAAGAAAATTTCTAGTCAAAAATAGATACTTTTTCAGTTAAAATAATTAGTATACCTCTCTCTTTCTAGAAATAATAAAGTTTATACTTCACAAAAAGATGCATTATTCAAGGGCTCTTAATGCTTAAAATCAACATAAGCAATTATTTGCATAATTATACAAGAATAAATTACTTTCAGAAAAGAAAATGCTTTAGTAATCTAAATGCAATGTTTTAATTAACGATGCAACATAATTTTCCCTCGTAACAATGTAAATGGAATAAAAGTATGACCTCGCTTATTTCTTACCTATATAACCAAAAAAAAGTAAAATTTACTACTTAATTAGAGAATACATTAATTAGAAAACATTTTAATTAGTTAATTATATAATAAGGTTCTGAACAAGAAAATGCATTTAATCACATATGCTATTATCTGAAAAATAAATTGCTATTGTTTAACTGCCTAGTTTAATATTTATAAAGAATTCTAATCCGTGAGTATCTTTCATTGGAAAACTAAACTTAAAACCATAATTTTTTTTGCACTTAGTTACAAATTGAATTAATCGAATTTCTCAGTCAACAGAACTTTTTTCGACAAACGATAAAAAACTAAAATTAAGCAGTTGTTTATCTTCTTTTGAGATAAAACTTCGGCAAAAAATTTATTTTTTTAAAAAAAAATTGTTTTTAATTGACCATTAATATACTCTTGCAGGTGTAAATTGTTAAAAAAGTGTTTGAAATTATAATGTTGTTCTTGTCAAGCTTAACCCATCTGAGAGAAAGGAAAAATTAGTTCACTGTGTGTATGAATGCCAACAGTGCGAAAGGAAATATTTTACACATGAATGGCAATAGTATAAACCAGCGGTTCTTAAACTTTCGACCGTTGCGCCCCCCTCTTTATGTTACAGCAGGGCATCATGGACCCCCAAGATTTTGAACATCCCTCCTTGACTTAATATTCTTAAACAAAATACATGTTCTAGTAGAGTTTTTCATTGGGGACTATTTAGTGGTCTAGTCTAGCATGGCACATCTTTCAATTTTTCCACGATGTCTTTCAGAGTCTGTTAGAGGAAATCTCATCATTACATGAGAGACTGCAAGGACCCCCAAGAAAGGTACTGTGTACTTCAGGGGTCCTCGGACTACAGTTTAAAAACCGCTGGTATAAGCAATATTTCAAACGTTTTGGTTGTTCTAAAAAGACTAAAATAATTATTACAAAGGTAACATATTTTGGTATTTAGGAGTACATCTTGTTTTTGTAGAATATGTGTTCCTTTTATTCCGAACCCTTTTAAAATTAATATGCTGAAATGTATTTTCTTTTAAATAAATTATTGCCTTTATTTCACATGTAATATTCCTCATTAAAGCTTCCATAGTGTGATATTTATTTGTATTCACTTTAACCAGTTCAAAATTAAATTCAAAAGAATAAGACAAAAGTGCAATTTTAGAATATTCAATATACACACATTCTTCTGAATTAGGAGTGTCCAGCACGCGTCCACGGGCCTCATGCGGCCCTCCAGTATGTAAGCTGCAGCCCGCCGATTCCTTTTAAAAAATTTTTAAATATCAGGTTTTTAAAGTTTTTTCATTTTGAAATTTGAGGATAAATTTATATTATATATATATATATATATATATATATATATAATGTATTTACCTGTTCTTGTTTTAAAATAAATCCGTTTGATAGTAAAAAAAAGTCCTTTAGATTAAAATAGATTTATATTTTATCAAACAGTTATACATTTGATTTTACTATAATAAGTTACATTTTTAATAAATTCCTAATTGTATTATGCATATCCTTTACTATGGAGTGTACATGATTCTCTGTGTGTGTAACTTTCATTTCTCCATCACCTTTTCTGTTTGGAGTGCCCAAACAGCAAGAGGCAGTCAAGTGATGTTTTTTTAAAGTTTAAAAATTATTCAGGACGATTATGATGAAAGGCAATGTATACTTAACCGTTTGTGAATGACAGCAGCAATCAAATTTCAACAATGAGTAACAAAAGATCAATTCAAAAGGAACACCGTAATTTTAAAGAAAATGACAACTGTAATATTTTAAACATTATTTGATCATTGCATAATTATGTTATTTAACATTATTATATTATCTATGTCTGTATACATGAAACATTAATCAAAACAATAGTCATAATTCATTCTGTTTTAAATTTTCACTCCAATAAATGTTTATTTGTTTCCAAATCTGATATAAAGGTACATACTTTTATGTGCTGCCAGCAAAATTATAATGTTTTCCGAAGTGGACCGCAAGGTCATTTGGGTTGTGGCTACCGCTGTTCTGAATTAGTATATAACTTCTCATACAATGTCTGATTCAGTACCTCGACCATATCATGCGAGAAGTTTAAAACAAAGTTCCACTTAGTGTATAGTGCATAGTCCTTATTATATCCTCACATAGAGTCTTCGATAAGAATATTAGGTCTCGAACCCATGGATCAACCTGAGTATTGTAACCATAGCGAATGGTCCCTGATTTTATACGAAGTCAATTTTCTAACATTATACTCTCTTTTGGGCTTAAAACCTTATATAACCTACAGTTAAATAATAAAATTCATTAAATTGTCAAAAATATACAAATCGCTTTAATACTAATTATCCATTAATATATAAAACGTCAATTCATTTTTCAATAATTAACGACCTTGCGAAAAGAAAAACAAATGTTGCTACATATTTTAAATAAACTGCCGGATGGCTGCCATTGTTGGTTAGGTCCTGGCCTTGCGGTTAAGTTAACGGATTGACCTGGCTCAAGATGGTGGATTTTCATAATGTGAAAAATAGACAGCGTCTACGTGGTATTATTATGCAACATGTTAAAGATTCCTAGAGTGCCTGTTTGGCTTGGGTTAGTCTTGAAAAAATTGAATTCCTAGTACGGTTTTGCATCATTAGAGCTCAGTGCCTCTCTCTAGAAAGAAAATTAGGCATCAAAATTACTTGCAGCGATTGGTATCCTCCAAAATGGTGCCGCACTAAAAAGTGATACCAGCTTCCGGGAAATGTAATCGGTCTGCTTTTGTAAAAATACCAAACCGCAACCCCATTTGAAAGGGAAAAAAATATAAATGAAACTTCAACTTCTTATGTCAGGTGAGTTCTAGTTGAAAATTAAATTACATTACACCACCTCCCGCTGCTGAAAGTTCTATAAATGTAATAGTATGCTTATGTAGTAATCACATTCTCAAATATTTTCAAATTTGGCAATTGTATTTGTATGTAGATTGTTTTTTTGCGAGAAAAATCAGTAGTGATTTATAGGAAAAAAAATATCTTATGCTCGTATGAAGAATACTTTTAACACATAATCCGAACTAACTCTTGCGAAAAATCACAATAAATATTTATGAACAATTGCGTATTGTTTGCAATAAATCATTGCAAGCTACGTACTTCAAAATACAATTTCTTCCAGATTTTTTCGTACTTCCGTAAACTTTGCTCTCTTTTCATAACTTCAAAGGTGTCAGTTCAATCTCAGCTCAAGCTAAGTTCTTAAGTTCTAACTATTTCGGACCACATTTGAAAACTAGGATTGGTATAGAAATATTCGTGACGGGAGCGACATACGATAAATGAGAAGAATTTAGGTCATCGTGTCATCATAGGCACATAGCTGCTTGCATGGAGCAAAATCGAACACTGGAAACTGTATCTTGTGTCACACCTGACATGTATGCCGTCGGTTGCTGATGTCTTGTGTAAATACTACATCATAGTAAAGCATCAAGATCTCTATTTACAGGCTTTGGTGACTGCCTACCTTCAGAGCCAATTTTTTTAATAAAAACAAATTTTTGAAAAAAATTGAGTGTTTTAGGAAGAAAAATAAAAAACAAAAATATGTAAATACATAAAATTTTTTAAATAAATATTGTACCTTTTAGAAAAATTGATTGTTTTCAAGAAAATTTTACTAAAACGGGTAACACTATGTAAAGATTTCTAATACAATTATCATAATTTTCTTTATACACAACATACATATTATAGTGCTCTTCAAAAGGAACCAAAATCTAAGAGAAACATTAAAATACAAAAAATTACAGACAATTATACAAAATAATAAGAAAATTTTGATATTTTTTAAGTTTTTGCTTTATATAAAAACTACCCTAAATTAAAAAATATTTTACCTACAACAAAATTTATGGTCCACTTTATGAAAAATAGTATAATAAACATTCCCATAAAATTTCTAAACGTTATCTGGTTTGGGTTTAAGGTATCATGTATCTGTTAAACAGTTTCTTTCAAAAACATAATTTTGAGAAAAACTAATTTAAAGTTTTATCTTACTGCCCTTTTGCATCATAGAGTGATGCTTTTTAAAATCACTGTAACTTTTTTCTATTTCGCGTAAAGGAAAAAGGAAAACTGCTTTGGAAAGAAAAATGTTCAAACTATAAACTTTTGAAATAAAAGAAATGCCTTATGCAGAAAAAAATTACATTTTCAAGGTAGGTGTATATATATATATATATACCTTGAACAGGGAATATATATATATATATATATATATATATATATTCCCTGTCCGCCTGACGTTGGACCAACCCCTTGTACAGATTGTATTCCTGTTCATAATCGTTGCTCAAATTGTAAAACTAATTTGTATTTATTATGTAATTCTATTTATTTGCTCTTTTTTTCTTGTTGGCACTCCTCTTTAGTTAAATTCATCACTGAAATTGCAACGCCCAATATGTCATCGATAAAGTTCTCAGATTTTGATAAACCTACAGCTCTTGCATCTTCCTGGAAAGTTGAGTATTTAGTTGAGTTGATTGTTAATAAGTCTTCTTATGGACAACGCCTTTTTTTCTCACGTAACAATTCTAGTTCAGGAAATCGTTAAGATATTTTTCTGCGAGAGCTTGCAGTAGTGTACTATCACAACCGTACTGGAAACATTATATAAAAGGAAGCGATGGTCGCCACAATTGATCCGAGGTTCCTACAGATCATGGGATTACAACCAGAGTAAATGACTCAAATAAAATTAATGTCTGATCGTATAGTGATAGCACAATTTTATTTAGAATAACGGCATACTGAAACTTACATTCTAAAACAAAGTAAAAACTGTACTTATCTGAGTGAGGGGTTGAGCGCAATAGGAGACCTGAGAGGGCGGAGTGGTGCTGGCAAGTAATCTAAGGAAAAGAGAAAAAAGCCTCGAGAAATAGCGTGCAAGTGCTTTTAAAGCTGATCGCCTTACTTCCGAAACAATCCCAGTGAATTTATTACTGTTCCAATCCACCACTCTGATTTGCTAACGGCTCTCCGTCCCCTAAGAATACAACCTTGTCACCAGAGAGTGCAATGAACTGGGAACGAACCCACATTCATTAAGTTAAGCCCTGTTTCCTGTAAACAGGGCAGATTCAAAATTAAAATTGTATCTCAGGGACCAGAACTCTCGGCCTCCCATCACAATTCAGGGAGTACGTTAAATGCGAAATCGGGATTGTCAACTTGGAGAATTATCTTGGTTGGCATTGTTATGTTAGTTCGTAATACATTTATTACAGCATCACGAAAAACTTTATATATATATATATAGAGAGAGAGAGAGAG
Organism: Trichonephila inaurata madagascariensis; assembly: GCA_019973955.1. Lineage (NCBI taxonomy): Eukaryota > Metazoa > Arthropoda > Arachnida > Araneae > Nephilidae > Trichonephila > Trichonephila inaurata. The sequence continues at coordinate 17,857 of BMAV01016875.1, forward strand.
AGATGACGACGATGATGTCGTATCCCTGACGGGACCAAATCAAATAGTACCATGGCCCCAGATGACTGTTCTGTCAATCTCTTCAATTTTGTCCACACAGAGAATGGTTGACGAAAAGATGACCTCTATTTTTTGTAGAGGAGCAAGAATAGCTGGATCGTCAAAAATATGAGCAGGTGCCAACTCTGTATCTAAACAGTTATCACAATTCCTATATACGATCTTCTACCATCCCTATCAAACTTCATTCCCCTGTAATGACCTGTTCTTAGCCTAACAATAGTCTTTGTTATAAGGCGGTCTCCACTTATATTACATATTTGATGCTTTACAGGAATTGACTTCTCTCTCAATCTGAAATTTGCGACAGCATTTACGTCTAATAAAGTAATGTTGACGAAGTTGTCATTATTAAGATTTCTAGCTTCTTTCGCCAGTCATCTTTTGCGCTTTCATTGCCTGCAATGTTAAGCTCTCACAGGACTCTTAAATTGCAAGTTTTTCAATTTTTTGAAAAAAATATACGTTAAAGCTCCAATATTTCTGAGTATTTCTGTACCACAATTATGTTGATACTGTGAAAACTTCCGAAGTTATTGAGAAATAAGTAGTGAAATTTTAATGTGAAAAATTATTGTTTTGTTTTGTTGTTAAGTTATATTGGTTTGAAGAAGGATGTTATATTTGAGAGCACGGATAGCTGTTAAGGGTCCTGTGAGCCCTTAAGGTAACCATTGGAGGAAGCAGACTTTATCCAACTCAAGCAGGCGAGAGCAATTTTCTTCAGTAAGCCTTGAACCTCCATTTGGAAATAGAGAGAGATTTTGAAGTTGAAGTATTTTAGAGATTTTAGAACAGATGAATCAGTGCATTCTAATCCACAATATTTAGCAACGAAAGGAAATGTACATGTGTTCCTTTACCTAAGGCAGTACGCAATAAAACGCACGAGTAATGTAAACCCGTCTACTTATGATAGATGCGCAGTTAAGTAGGCATTAAATGCAGTTTCCTATCAGATAAATCATCCCGAAACTTCATTACTGAATAAAGTTGCAAGGAAGATAGAATGAGTATAAAGTCTGTACAGTTCACGGAATTTCTCCGAATGGAATTAAACTGGTGAAAGGCTCTTTTAATTATACAAACTATGTAACATGTACCTGAAAAGATTTACACTGTTATTCAAAAGCAACAATAGTTCTTTAAGGGTTAAAAATATATGCTTATTACTTTTTGATAAGATCAAATGAGAGTTAAAAGAAAAAAAAATTTGAAATTTGTTTTAATGAAATTACCTTAATTTTTATCACTTTTTTTCAAAACTTTGAACTTAAATAAACGGAATTAATTGGGAAAAAAACGGAAGTAATGACTTATTTCCGTTTTTCTCTACTTATACCTGTTTATTTATATGTATAAAAAGTTCTTATTTTTGTGATGATATAATCAATTTATTTATTTATCTCATACACCAGAACATTAACAAGAAGACAGTGTTTATACAAATTAATAATAAGGCGCAATTTTCTGTTCAATGAGCTACTTCAAACTCAAAAATTTACACAACATGGCATTATAAATGCGTATCTGAAAATTGAAGGAGCACGTTTGTGTTATTTGTGATCAAACCTAGCACAATTGAGAACAAAATATATGCAAGAATTGATAAAGCATGTACAAATTATATATAAAAACATGTCTATTGTTTTGAAGAGGCACTTAATTGAAGTACAAACTAAAATGCGAACATAAAGACTTGAAATTTATTTTTCTTCTGCTTACAATGTATTGAAAAAAAAACAGAACTAAATAATACTTGTAAATTACTGTTTTACAATATGAGCAATGAGTATGAACAGTTGTATAATTTGTACAATGGGGGTTGTTTCATCGTAAGGTGGTCTGGGGGTAACCCCTCTCCACACACACCTAGTATTTTATTAATTTTATTCTATAATTTTTTTTTACTTATAAATTAATTCATATAAGTTATGAAATATGTGAAGTATTCGTTATTTTGTAAATTAAATCTTTTATGTTCATTTTTTAAAGGAAATATGTTTTTCATTCATATTTGGTTTTAATGTATTATATATATTGTATTGCAATTAAAATATATATTTTCGTTAGCTTTTATATAACTTGCTTTATTTTCTACATGTATTTTTAATGTTAAATTAAAATCATTGATCAGTGCATATGAGAATTAGATTTCATATTATATATCTTATAAAGGAGGAACTGTTACATTCAATATGCACCACTATCTCATAAAAAAATAAAGCTTTATGCATTTATTCTTTTGAAAATTGATCATAAAATCATTCATCGAAATACCTTAAGTAGGCAACTGAGTGCTATCTTTTAAATCTTTAATGTTTTTTTGTCATATTGTTCTTGAGAAATATATTTATATATTTCAACGATATTTTATAAGCAGATACATTTCCTGAACTGTTGGAAGCAGTTTTATTTATTTACAATATAAGTTTCAATACTTCAAATGATTTATTAAAATACGCAAGAGAAATAAATTGTACGCTTTTATCATTTTTTTAGAAGTAGCACACTTATGACATAATTTATTTCCCTTAGAAAATATAAAAATAAGAAAAACTTCAAAATATTCATAAAGTTAAAGTACTAATTTAAAGTAATTGGATAAATTTTCCGAATTCTTTTTTGTAATTCACCATTTTGGTTCATCAAATTCCAGTAAAATTCCCTTTTAGAATATTTTGAATGTCCCCTATATTGCCGATACAACACACAAAGCCAAATTAAATACCTTTCACTTCTAAACAAACGAATTTTTAATTTGGGATGATGTGTAAGTTAGGAGAGGAAGATGCCAGCTCAGGACTTTTCATTTGACCATGGCTCAAAATTACGAGGACCTTAGCCAATAAACCCTATTGCAGCTTTTTATTGCGATATAAATATAACTCTCAATCTCACTCAATATAGTGTAATTGAAGACCCCGCCATGTGGAGTTGCTGATGCATTTTAAATCTATCCAGGCTCAAAATCCTCCCTTTGAAATGGTGGGAAAATTTCGAGTTACAAGTTAAGTGGTCCATCGCCAATAATCCACGTGTTCCTTCAAATAGCGTCGTAAATTAAAATCGAATCAAACATTTCTTTAAAAATATCAGTAAGTTTATTTCATAAGTAGAAATAAAAAACTGAAATTCAATTCTTCAATTAACGTATAGCCTAGTGGTCAAAGTGATGTACTTGTGGCTAACGTGTCATGAGGTTGAGCCCTGTACCACGGAAGAACCCCCCCGTGTAGAGGGGTCAATGCATGTTAAATATGTCGAAGCTCAGACGTCCTCCCGTTGGTATGATGGGGAAGTTAGGAGATGGATTACTAGTTAACAGTCATCCTTGTCACCTGACCAGGCCAAATTACGAGGTTCTACCCCCACAACTTGTGTAGCTTCATAGTTAAAAGTTAATATAACTCCACATCTATTTCCCGGGTATTATCTAGGGCTGGGATGGCGAACTAGTGGCACGCGTGCCATCAATGATCCACGACAATATTTTGGGCAAGCCAGAGATCAAAATTTTTTTTCCATTTTATTTCAAAATAATAAAATTCAATTATGAAGTATAACGAACAAACTCGAGTGATTGGTGGTGAGGCGCACAGTCGTTTTTTATTGTCTTGACTTAGTTACGTCGTGGACTAATTGTTAAAAAATTTGTTTCGCATGCTTTGCCCATTTCGTAGAAAAATTAATTTTAACGTTAATTTGTGTTATACTTCGTTTTTTATATTTTTTATTTAAATTTTTTTTTTTTTTTTTTGGGAGTTCAGTAAAAGAACAACAACAAAAAAATGCAAGATAGCAAGTGTAACAGAAATTTCAAACTTGGTGAATCTAGAAATATGGTATTATTAGTAAAGGCGAGAAAGCGGTGTATATTTTATGTTTTGGAACAGTGGTAAACAGAACATCGTTTGAAAAACGGCATTTTGAAACAAATCACAAACCCTCTTGTTAAAAAAAGTAACCACACACAAAAAAAATAATAATTGCTTAGAAACCATTTTTCAGATGATTCCAATTCAGCATGCATTCTACTAAAAATAACATCTTACAATCCTAATATAAGTTATTTGTCATCTAATGTGCAACAACGGAAGTCACACTAATGTTACTTTAATTTGTGAATTACACGTATAACTAAAACATTTACAACTGTACTATGCAAAAGGTATTTTTTCTTTGTAAATAAAGCGTTTTAAGTTTTTAAGTATATAGTTTTATATTTTCTCAATAACACAAGTCAAAACTATTTCACGGCACGTCTATACCTCATTAAAATTCTTTAGAAAAAGTTGCACGTCCATCCATAAGGTTCAACCACCCCTTATCTAGGATATCGTAATTTGTAACCCATTGGTTAAGTGACGAGGACGTCACCTGAGCTGGTTTTTCCCCTTTCACAAGCTTTGAAAATACTCCAGTTAGGTATCCGACTACGTTCGGAACCGTGATTTTAAAAAAGCGCATAAATGGATAATTTTCATGATATTTAGTGTCACTTAGATTAGAATACATGTATAAAATTGTATTAAGAGGACACATTTTGACAAAAAAAATATTTAAATACAATATTTCGGCAAAAAATTAACTTAGAATAACTTTTTCCAAATTTTTTGTGAAAAATGCTTCTATTATAATAATATTTTGCCTGTATATAGCTCACATCTTTGTACAACTAAGCTCAACTATGATTTTTGAAAAACTTAATTTTCAGAGTTACCTCCAATTGAAATAATTATCGGCGCTTCTTTCTTCAAATTTCTCCCCTCTGTTGTCGTAAAACATGGATAAACCCACTTCTAAGTTCTATATTTAAAAAATTCCAGTTGAGCCTCTGTACAGAGGTCTGGAGCGATATACAGGCAAAATATTATTATTATAGAAGCTTTTTTTCGTAAAAGTATATTTTGATAATGGGTCTTTCTATGTTCATTTTTTGTCAAAATAGTGTACTTAAATAATTTTTTATTGTAATTCTATTCTTAAAACAATTTTATATACATTTTCTGATCTACGATACACTAAATATCATAAATATTGTTCATTTATACACTTTAGCCAAATCACGGTTCCGATTGTAGTTGGATACCTTAAGCTAAGTGCTTAAGTGCTTTGAGCCTGAACAGATTAAAGGTGTATCAGCTTTTACAAAGCTGGTCTGATATAGGGCCAAAACTCAAATTCACAACTCGAGAGAAAGAACGCTGGTCACGAGTTCGCGACCATGACTTCTCTGAATTATTAATATATATTATGAATTGCATAGAAAGTATGTATTTTATAAATCAATCCATTAAATATGTCAGTGATCTCTCGCCCTTCTCATTTCCTTTATTTTAATCATTGAAGACCAAAAAGAGAAAATACGATAAATTAAAATTAATAATAATTCATATTCCTTTTATTTTTTAAAGAAAAATAAAAAATTTAATTCTGCGATTTTTTTCCCCTTTCTCTCTCCATATTTTTTTAATCTTTCAAACCATTGACTTTTACTCTTAATAAAGGTTTTTTCCCCATCATTTAGGTTTAGAAAAGTCAAGCGAATTTGTTCTTTATTCGAATCGAGAATAAATAAGGACGCATTCTTACCTCGAAAGCATGTTAAGATATATTTTTTTTTATTCTCTGTTATACTCTTCTGTATTTTTGGTTTCAATAAGCCATTAAGACAGGGTTTCTCTAACTGTGGGGCGTGCTCCCGCCCCTAGGAGTGTAATAACGCTAAGAGGGGGACGCGAACATATTGAAAAGTCGAAAACAAAAGATTATTTAAACAAAATTTATTAGTTTACTGAAAGTATAAAGAATTAAATATATTCTAACATAATACAGTATAAAATACACATTTTCACTCATATAATACCCTTATAAATGTAGCAGTACTGCATAATGTATTTTACAATTAATTTAACAATAAAGTTTTATGATAAATTAATTATAAAATGCATTAATTATAAATCACATATTTAATAATAGATGTATTTTGTAATTGACTCCCTTTTTTCGTCTTGCCATATATAAAATTTTTATACAAAAATCACCACTTATGTTGACAATTTGTACGGTTTATAATTAATTCCGAAAAGGCCAATTAAAAGTTATGCGATTAACTTCCAATGCCACCGTTTTCCACGTAGGTGCGCTTATGGGATGTATTGGAGACGGGGATGAAAAGGAATAAATATAAATAAAGGCTTTCTGAAATAAGTAAATCCTTCAAAACATTGTCAAGGTATTTTTATTACATTTTAAAGCCTTCGAAATAATTTCATAGCTAGCAGTGCAGAGAGATCGAACTTTGGAAAGAAGTATATATACGTCCGCTGCATTTAACGCTTTGTCTTAGTGAGACTTTTATATACGCCGGTGGCATTTAAGAGGCTAAAGTCGTATAGTAGCTTCAGCCTCAAAGAATAGAATTATGTAATTTAATTCATTGTTATTGTATGGAGGGGGGAGGGTGATGAAAATTAGGGTTGAATATTTGGTCATAAACATTTAAAGTTTGAGAAGCACTGCATTAAGGTATGTCATGGTTATTCCTCTAAATTGTTTTTTGTATAAAGGAGGTTCATAAGAAATTAAATTTTTTAAAAGGGAGTAAATTTAAAATAAAAATTAAAAATATACTCAGTAAGTTTTTAAAAAACAAAAGAAAGGAGCGAAAAAAATTATTTTGAAAAATTAAAACATATTATACAGTTTTCTTTTGTTTTTATAAATCAAATTATTTTTTAAAGTAGAAAAAATCATAATTTAAATTAAATCCAAAAATTTTTTTTAAAAACAACTTCAAAAATTGTAGTGCCGGGTTTACCCTTTATTATCCCCCCAGCGGGTGTAATTAATACGCCGTTTTTTTTAGTTTCCCAAATTTTAAATTAAAAAATATTTTTTAAAAAGGGGGATTTGCCAACCAAAAGGGGCCACTCTTTCACCTCCTTAGTACCTTTACGGAAAAGGAACGCTGTCTTTTTCAAAAATAAATTTAAAAATTTTCTAAAGGGGTGTAAAATATTGGAATGAAAAAGGCCCTTTTAACCAAACTTTGAAATCCCACGGGGAGCTGCCTCCACTATTCTGAAAAAAAGGGGAAAAATTTGAGTGCATCTTTGGTAGGGAAAACGCGTTAGAAAAGGTAATTTTCATCGAACAGTGTTTAGTTTCATGGATGAGACAGGTGGAGGACAGAATATTCAGGGGGGTGGTTTTTATTGAAGGAAAAGGCTAAAGCTTTCCCCAAAAATTGGGAAATGAGTTTTCGGCTACGAGGGATGGCTTACAAATTTTAAGGAAAGGAAGGGATAGTTTTTAAAAAAATGTGGGGGGCTAAAGTTAAAACATTAAGGTTTTTTTAAGTGAGAACTTTTTTGGACCTAAAAAAAAGTACGAACCACGTAACATTTTCAACACGGAGGGGAAAACCGGACCTTTTTTAAGTGTTTGCCAGAAAAACATTTAAATTTAAAAAAAAAAAATCCATGGAGGGAAAAAATAGAAGGAAGGGGAACTATTTTCTGGCTGTAAACAGAAAAGATTACTCCCTCGTCATAGGAAAATCTAAAACCTCTGTTTCAAGGGGTAAACTCTTCCCTACAAATACCGCTCAAAAAAGAAGGCATGGATGACCACCAACCCTTTTAAGGTTGGTCTCACTGAACTGGGTATGAAAAAAAAGAACGACATATTCTCATTTTTTTGAAACTGTTCTGTGCACAATAACGCACCACCCCTTTATCAAATGTGAAACTTCAATTTTTCCTCAAACTCAACCTCAAACTTCAGCCACTTGACCGGGCATCATACATAATTTTTAAAAATTTTTATCGGCGTGAAATCATTAAAAGGTTTTGGATAACCTCGAAAATCAGAGAATGTAACTATTTCTATTTTAACAGCTTTGATCATGATTGACAAGGCTTGGAGCTGTTACCCTTTGACTTCAAGGGTGTTTTTAAAAATCAGGCTTCCCCTCGCGAATCTGGTTTTGGGGCGATACATACTAATTTATTGCTGAACATCCTTTGGGGAAACTTTTGAACAAGATTTGATGTTTAGACTAGTGTTGGTTTTACACGGACATTGCTGTATGGGAGCTCATCTGACGCTGAAATTGTGGCTTTGGCAATATACGAAAGTGATGAAGACGAATCGGGGAGTTGACTCCCGGGAACTCTGTCAGAAGCTTAATCAAAACAAACTACGCAACTTTTTTCCCTTTAAAATCATTTGATGAGCATTTTTCAGGCTTCATTTGTTCTAGAAAAAACTATTGACAAAAAGATTGAATGCCCTTTAAAAAAAAAAAAAAGATAACAGATTTTTTCGACAAAAAAGGGTTATTATATATAGTATGATATTCTTTTAATAGTTGTTTTTAAGACACAAGTGTATTCTTTTTTAAAATAGGACTTTTAAATTCTGTTTTATTTTTTTTAGTATAAAATGATTTAAAAATTTTGTACAATTGTTGCTTTTTACATACTTTTAAAAATGTGTTAAAAAAAATTCTCTTCGTGTATTTTGAGAGTTTTCTACCCCCTTTATAATTTGAAGTTTTTTTTCATTTTCCCCCCAACTTCAAATTATCGAGGGGACTTTAATATATATATATATAACCCCTACTTTTTGTATAAATTCTTTTATATAAATTTTTATATATAAGAGCTGTCCTAAGTTAGTAATGTTTACAATACTGTAGCCTCCATATTTCATATTTTAAATTCTATTATTTTAATTTCTAATCTTTCCTTTCTAAAATCTGATGTCTGGTTATCTTGCAATTTCGACTTTGTTCAGTTGTAATAACACACATTGTTTATTCATCTCTCTTTAGTGGAGATATTTGACTAATATATATATATATATATATATATAATGCTTTAAATATCAACAATGACAGAAAAATTAGCGTTTTTTACGACAAAAAGCAGTCAAGGCAACTCATCCTGAAATTATCTCTTATTCAAATGAAAGATCACTGAAATATCTCCAGTAGGCCATTCGTGGCCCGGGGACAACGGGTTAAAGATCCCTAGTTTAGAGAGGGAAGGCAGCTAAGGTGTTGTCCTTGATACTTAAACGAGGCTTTAAATTACGATGTCCGTTGCCATTAGCCCTCGTGTTACTTAATAGTGCTTGGTACGTTAATAAATTCTCACTCTCTCGCAATCCCCAGCTTTTGGGTCATACCTTTGTGTGAGCAGAATAAATCTCACTCCTTTCTTTAAAACAGAGCTTCTCAAACTGTGGGGTGCGCCTCCCTAGGGGGGCGTGATGATCCAAGGGGGTGGGGAGAGCGATCATATTGAAAAGTCGAAAGCAAAAGAATATTTAAAATAATTATTAATTTATTGAAAGTGAACAAACAAAATACAATCTGACATAGTAAAAATTTTTGTAAAAAACTTTTTCACTGATATAATATACATATAAATGTATTAGTACTGTAAAATGTATTTTATAATTAATTTAACAATACAAAGTTAAGAACAAATTTAACAATTAACAGTGACCCCACGGACTTGTCATATATAAAATTGCATGCAAATATTAACACACTTATCGTGATAATTTGTACGGTTTATAATTAATCCCTTAACTGCCGATGAAAAATTAGGCGGTTCGTTCTCCAATACCACCATTTTGCGCGTATGCACGCGTATGTGGTGTATTGAGGGGCGCGAGAGAGAAAGGGCATAAATAAAAACAAATCCTCCGAAATAAGTATACCCTTCGCAAACACTGTCAAGGCAATTTTATTGCATTTCAAAAACCTTCGGAATAATTTTATGGATAAGAGTGATCAGAAAAAAATCGTATTTCGGAAAGACGTATGTATACGTCCGGGGCAATTTATGCATTGGCTGAGCGAAACGTTTAAATACGCCGGTGGCACTTAATGAGGTTAAAGTTATATGGTAGCTTTAGCATCAAAGTATTGCATCTTCGAACTCAATACAATGTTATTGAATAGAGGGGGGCGCGATAAAAATTATAATTTAATATTGGGTCGCAAGTATGGAGAGTTTGAGAAGCACTGCCTTAAAACTTCTCCTGCATCCCTTTCCTCAATGGTTTCGCCGTTTTCCTCTAAATTCCAGGCCGTTGTGGTTTGATTCAAAGGGGCGGAGCGAGGGAATTCGTGAATCAGCATATCAGGATAATGATCGTTCCGTCCTTGTTCAGTGCGCCTCATTAATTTGACTTCGTGAGCTCAATGCAAGAAGCCCTTTGATGCGACAGGACGTTGTTTGAACTTGGTTCGATTTTTAACGTCTGATGGTGAAAGTCTGGTTTTAATCGATGGACTGCGGTTAAAAGTTTGGAAGGATTCTTTTAAGTTAATTATTTACGGTTTTAAATAATTAAACACTTTCAAAAATGCTTGTTCTACCTTTTATCGCCAGGAATTCTAATGAGCTTGAATCTCAAATGGATTACAGTTTTAGAAATAGTATAGAAAGTGAATATAAAAATACCTCCAAACTAAAATTTGTATATATTCTTTCAAGAATAAATTTATTAAAGTAATACTAGAATATTATTTATAAAATCAGTTTTATCTCTCAATTTTTTAAAAAAAGATATCATATTTTTATTTGTGCAAAGAAAGGTTATCAGTATAATGAACAGGTATTAAAACAAGTTCGGGAACTAATTCTAATTTTTATAGTAATTTGTGTGTAGGAATAACGAAACTAAAATATTCTTTTGTTGGTAATACACATGAATTTTTTAAATATTCCCAATTTTTAGAGGAAAAAAAGAATTTTTTTCGACTTTTTTCATAATTTTTTCTTGTTTCTTTTACTTGTTCTCTCTGTGCTGTTGTCTTAAGAAAAATAATATAATAATTAATACAATTAAATTTTTGTTTCAGGATTATCATGCATTTTCAACATAAATTTAATTCTCCTTATTAAAAATTCATTCATTCCTTTTACTCATCTATCCATTTATACAAAACAGCTGAAAACTATTTTAAATTTTATAATCGTGTAAAGAGCTCAAAAGTTTGATAATTTACTTCCACGGCAATCATTTTTTTTCTTGTAATCAGAAATTATGTAAGTCTTGCACAGGATATATCAAACAGTTTTACGCACCGAAGTTTTTCTTAAAAAGTATTCGAAGCAATGGACATGTTTAAAAAACCGCCATAAATGTAAAATTTCGAAAAAAAAATATAAAATAAGTATCGCCATAAGATACAACGCATAAATCTTCCAATGAGAAAAATTGTCACACGCTACTAAACTGTGAAAAAGACTTGATTTATGATACATTATTGCCATTCATCATTCAATCCTAATGGTGGGTATCATCGATCTTCCGGTAGTTTGTTTAGTATACAATCTGTTATAACCGCAGTACATTGATATATTTTTGGTTAGGTCTAAGATATTAATGTCACATATTTTATAGATAGTTTAATATTTTTTATCTACTTATCGTAAATTCCGGCGTATAACGCCACCTATACTTTCAAGCTGTATTTTTAATTTTAGGTAAGCCGTATACACGCACCCCTTTTCGAAAAATTTGAAATGTCAGTGCAGTTTTCTTATTTTTTAAGTCATTATTATTGGATGAATCATCCCAGACTTCTTTTTGAAAAAAAATTTTTAAAATTAAAAAACCCCTTAAAAAGAAGGGGGGGGCGAATCAACGCCAGGGGTATTTTCCCCGCTTTTTTATAAACATTTATTCCTTTTCCCCCCTTGTTGATTACGAAGGGATGATTAATTGTTTTAAAAGCGAGAATTTTTCGCCGCTTCTGTAGTATATCCCAAACTATGAATAAATTTAATACGCTTCAAACAGCGAGCGTTAAGATGGGGCCCGGTAACGAAGAAAAAAAGTGCCCGGTTCAAGATCTAAATATTCAATTGGGGGAAAAAAGGAATGTGCTGCAGCAAAGGGGTTTTTATTTGGGAAAGCTCCTAAGGGAGTGGAAAAAAAAAGAAATGACAGTAATTAACATGCCAAAAAAAAGTGCTTTACGTAAAAGGGGAACGGAAATGGCCCATTCAGAAGAAAGGTTTTGGCTGGGGCCCAAAAATCCCCGAATGGATTAATTGTAACAAAAAACAGTGTACTTTTTTTTCGTTTAAAATGGTAAAAAGAATCCTTTTTCATGTTATCCAAAAGAAAGTTATAGGGTATGTTATTTCTTTTAAATAAACAGTATTTAGATATATAAGTCAAAATTTTTTTTAATACTATTTTAAAGCTCTATTTTTATATCGGCGTATAACGCCCCCCCTAAATTTCATCTTTTTGGTTAAAAGGCGCATTATCCCAAAGTTTTCAAGGGAAGGTTAGGCGTATGAATGTCAATATATTACACTGCATAAATCTTGCCAATATGCTCTCATTTTGTATTTGCGATGACTTAAACTTAATTTAAAATATTCGCTTTTATGAAAAAATCTTGAATGATGCTTAATTTTCAGGTTTATAAGATCTATTGGGCCTTATAATCCCACTACAGAGAGAAGCTAAGTATAAATGATTATAAGGCTGTTGTAGGAGATTCGGTGAAAAAAAAGAGGTAGATTCGATGGGGGGTGGAAGGTCTCTTTAAAGGGAGTGCTCAAATTCTTATCACCGCGGATCAAAACGTTTGTTAATTTTGCCGGGCCCCCGGGGGGGGAAGGATGTTAAATTTTTATATATTTTTGACGTTTTTTTTAATTTTTATTTTAAAAGATTTAATCGTGACTTTTTGAAAAAATATAGCAACCAAAAATAAAATTAAGTGATTTTTTCATAAAAGTAAAACCTAGAAAAATTACCACAGCAAATAAAGAAATAATTTATTTTGGGGGGACCGGTAGATTTGATCCACGGACTCGACTCGGTCCGCGGACCGGGGTGCGGAACACTGTCTTAAGGTATCCGACTACGTTCGGAACCGTGATTTTGCAAAAGCGTATAAATGGATAATATTTATGATATTTAGTGTCGCTTAGATTAGAAAATGTATATAAATAGTTTCAAGAATAGTATTGCAATAAAAAATTATTTAATTACACTATTTTGACAAAAAATGAACTTAAAATGACCCATTTTCAAAATATTCTCCTTTTGTGAAAAATGTTTCTATTATAATAATATTTTGCCTGTCTATAGCTCAGACCTCTGTATAGATGCTCAATTAGAATTTTTGAAATATAGAACTTAGAAGTGGGTTTATCCATGTTTTACGACAACAGAGGGGAGACATTTTAAGGAAAAAACGCCGATAATTATTTCAGTTGATTGTAACTCTGAAAATAATGTGAATTTTTCAAAAATCTTAGTTGAGCCTCTGTACAAAGGTCTGAGCTGTATACAGGCAAGCATTTTTTCCCAAAAGGAGAACATTTTGAAAAAAAGGTTATTCTAAGTTAATTCTTTTGCCGAAATATTGTATTTAAATAATTTTTTTTTGTCAAAATGTGCTTAAAACAATTTTATACATGTATTCTAATCTAAGTGATACTAAATATCATGAAAATTATCCATTTATGCGCTTTTTTAAAATCACGGTTCCGAACGTAGTCGGATACCTTAACGGCTTAAGGCAGGGGTGGGCAGACTTTTCCAGGGTACGCGGGCTATTTCTAATTTTTTCAAGGCGTTGCGGTCCACCCAGTAACGTAGGGGTGTAGTGAGTTAAAAGAAAGTCTACAATACATTTGGACCTCCATTTTGCGAACCTCTATCTTGTGAATTTCTATTTAGCGAACTTTTTCCTGTAACCAAGAACATTTTACGATTTTCTTCGTAAAATAACCACTAAATAGCGAAGTAATTTCTATTAAACGAAATTTATTCTTGTGATTCAATTCTTCCCACTCCGTATATTTAAAATATTTCTGGACCTTCATATGATGAAATGATTATTAGGTTTTAGGGGAAAGGTGGTCATCCCAAAATGTCTTGACGGTTAATCGGTCGATCGCAATCAACTTAACGCCAACCCCGGGCTTTAAAGAATGGATATTTGCGCATTGTGCCGTCGATCATTTTCGTCAAATTAAGAGATGTAGCCAAATGCCGCGATATACAGCCAAAACTGGAAACATTTTACAACAGTTATACAATGATGAAAGGATTTAGAGATGTTTTTTCGTTTGGCGAAATTAGTCGACAGTATAACAATAAGTACCAAAGAATGTTGATTTTATTTTAAAAATCAATAATTACATTAAACAATCCCAATTAAAATAAAATAAGATTTATAAAAAAATATTTTTTTTTAAACTTATACTTAGAATTATTATTGAGTAAAATATTTTGCTTTGTTGCCATTTTAGAATTCGTAATTTCTCAAAAAAACAAAAACAAAATAGAAAACAAAGAGAGACGAAAAATGATATATAATGATATATGCATTTGATTAATAGGGAAAAACTTGCACGCAACATGCCTTATTCATTAGAAAAATAATTTGCTTACATGCAGTTTATGTAACATTATTCCCCAAAGAAATCTGTCCACTACCTATTTATTATTTTTTACGATTATTATAAATAATGTTTTTATAAATAATAACTCTTTGAAAGTGCATTTACGAGTTTAAGTTTTTGGTATATTCTGCTTTAAAATATTTCAATTTATTTTTAATCCATTTTGATTAAGTCTTACATTCTCATATTAAAATTCTATATCACTCACTACATCGTCTGCAACTAATTTATTATCTTTTCTTAAAAATATTTCTTTGTTTTCCATTTGTTTAAGGAAATTTAATGTTTTTTCAAGAGTAATTATATAATTATCTCTATCGATTCTTTAGAAAACTGTTAGTATAATTGCATAAATAACAATGTTTAGTTTCTCATCTCTACATCATATTTAATTAATTTTATCCTTTCATTAATTAATCTTTGCATAATAAACCTGAACCTATCTTTTATGATCATAAATACTTGAGTAATTTTTTCCTATTCATCGGATTTTATTAATCATCGTAATAATATGGACTGTAGGAAACAGCAGAATCCATTAATACTCTTCCTCATTTGTAAAAGAAATAAGTAATCATACTTTTCCATATTACTGCCGTTAATAATAGAATCTTCTTTCCGATGAGATTTATTATCTGAATTTTTTTTCTCTGGGATTGAAAGAGAGAGAGAATTACGTTATAATTTACATAATAATTAGGGCGGTAAATCAGGAATGCAGTAAAAGTATCGAGTTGATAAATTTTGAGAGAGAGAGAATTACCTTCCTTAAACTTAATCTAAGACCCATTTTCAAAATTAATTCTACCAAGAACTATTTTCAGAGACAATTAGTTTATTCAAATGTAACTAATAAACGGGTATGGTGACGACGTAAGCCAGTTGCTTTTTGCAACAAGCTAAATTCATGAGGGTCGCATGATAAATATAATCACGTGTTCTCCATTGATTTCCAAACTGACATTAGATATGTACTCGTTGTTCTACGTGTAAAATTTAAATATAATTTCAAATTCCATATTTGGGTAAAGGTATTCGGATACTAAGATTCTTCAAAAAGATTTTCAAAATTGAAAATAATCTTATAATTTATAAATTTTTAAAATCAAGGACATTTTGTTTACCTGTGTGCGTTGTTATTGTTGACTTTTAACTTGGTACTAAATATACTTTGACTAAATGTACTTTTTAAGGGATGTTTCTGCATAAAGCAAAAGTTGGCATTAATCAAAGAGTATGAACTAATTCGGTGGAGATATATGATAGCAGTTATGTAACTATGATTTCCCATTATATATATATAGTTCAGCCTATTAGATTTAATTTAAAATAAAAAAAAACTTTTTAAAATGAAAGATTTTTATATATTAAGGTATCCGACAAGACTGAAAAGGTGCTTTTTAGGTGTTTGATGTTTGTGTTGTTTGGGTCATTAGGGAAAAAGAAATTAATTATTGTGGAAGAAGGACTAATACATAAAACTAGAGAGTTTAAGTTCTTTTTATAGTATTTACTTTATCTCTAACAAATAAAAATATTTTTTTTTAATTCGTTTTTTAAGGCATAAACTTTTTATGATAATTTGTGCTCGAAAAACGGGATATCTTCTAAATAATTGAATCAAATGCAATGAAATTTATAACTTATATGCTATGGGCCCTTCAGAGTGTAACAACCTGCAGGTTTTAAGACAGCTACATTTAATCACATTTTACAGCCATTTTTAGCTTAGAACATGCAGTAATTTTGACGAAAAATCATAACCCTCAAATTTAAATGCTAATAAAATATTTATTTCTCAAAACATTTTTTATCCTGCGGTGTGTGACACTTCAGAGGGATCAAGAAGTATATCAATGATATTAAAATTGCATAATGTGCAATTTATTTTTTATCACGTTTCTTTAAAATGTTGCTAAATTTTCCTAAAATAAATTTTTTTTAAAAAAAGGGCGATACACATATTAGTTATTTAATAGTTATGACTTTTTAAGCCTATTTATGTTCTTTAAAACAATAAAACTTCAGAAAATCGATTTTTGAAAAATTTATCTCTGAATTTAGTCGGATACCTTAAAATAATTTCATGTGAAGGATTCCCTTTAAACTTTAGTGAAAAGTAAAAATTAAAATATTAGAATAACATACAAATATATGTCGTTAACTGTTCTGAGGAGTAAGAAAATAATTTTACACCATAGAAGTTATACCAAATCACAATAATAAAAAATGCAACATGCACAACCTTATAATAAAGAAAAAATCCTTTTAGTAATATTTTTTACATAGTTTTCATGACTTTTCTTTGCAAAATCGTTTTACATATTCCTATGTTGTTAACCAATTGAAAATACTTTTATTGTATGATGAAAGAGCAGAAAAATATTAAAAACTATCAAGGCAATCAATATGTGTTAAGTATTTTGTGAAGACTAAGTGAAAGTGTTAAAGCATTATGTGAAGGTTGTGTGACTGGCTCATCGCGTTTTCTACTAAAGACTCCTCTTGGGTTCTTTGGGGCCGAAAAAGGCAAATTCTTTCCAACCAAATCCAGAGGCGAAGTGTGAATATGCAAATTAGAAACCTTTTATATAACTAGCAGAAGTTTAACATAAACGTATGACCTATTGGGAAGTGATTATGATATTCTGAGTTTAAGCGCCTGAACTGAAGGAAGAGAAGAAAGCCGTCATTGAGTGTGAAGCTATCCGTGACAGAGCGATCAAGTCAATTTGGATACTACTCCACGCGAGATAAACAAAAGATATTTAGGACCCAAGATGATTGCGGTTAAACAAGAGATTAAAGTACTATAATTCTGTTATCCATTAGAACTGTGTATAAGTTGAGATTAGGAATAAGCGAGAATATAGTGATAAAAGTCGCCCTTATTTGGTAATACGTATTGTGTGTTTTCTCACCTCAGATCCACTATATATAAGTTATAATATAAATATTATCATTGTTAGGGTTTAAATTAAGATCTTAATAAAGATATTTTAAGATTATGGCAACGCCTGGTTCTTCATTCACTCCCACACCTCTAGGTCACGAAGATATCTTAGAAGTAAGGTATTACCCACGGGCGAAAACCTTACAAGGTTATGAACATACGTAGGATTACTTTAAAATTTTAGCTATAGCTAGAAAATAACCTACATACCTGGATAAAACGTATTCAGCATAATTATTTAATCATTATACATGCAAGAGCTATTAATGGTGATTTATTCGGTTTCAAGAAGACATGTACTAAAGAAACTCGCAGGATGGAAAATAATTTTATTTCTAATGGGGCTGCTGATTGGTGTTTTGCCTTTGCAGATGTAGTACATTCCCTGGAAGCTGGTATTTATTCTTAGTGTGGCACCATATAAGTGGTATACCAATTTCTGCAAGTAAATTTGATGTCCAGAGGAGCATCTCTCAGCTCTGGTGATACGAAACCGTTCTGGGAATTTAATTTTGCCGAATGCACACAAGCCAACCAAGCAAGAAATCTTTTACATGCCTCATAATCATACAACATGGATGCTATTTTTTTTTGCATCATGAAAAACCTTCGATTTGGGCCGGGCTCTTGAACCCGCAAACTTGGTCGTACAAGGCCAGCGTCAAACTAACTACGCCACCCAGCCGGCTTAAGGAAAAGGTAGACACTCAGAGCAAATTAAATCATTTCATTTTATAGCTTACAGTGCTCGATAAATCTATGGTCTAATGATGGCTTTTTATGAAAATGATAGCCTGTCATAAGTCTTAGTTGTAAGGTGGAAAAGGAATTTTAATATTAGCCACATTTAAGACTCAAATCATGGATGCTGCTGCGACAGTGAAGAAAATAGAGTGTAACTAATAGATCGAAAAGCAATCTTCCAAATGATCATAAATGAGAATGACTGTAGTTAACCCTTTATCGACCGCATTATGATTTACTGCAGTTTTTTTCATGGGATATTTTTTTTTGAATCACTATATTCAATTTAAGGGATATACATAAACAAAATACTCAACTTAAGAAAATTTAATTAGTTAGAGCTAATTAATTAATTAAAGATATTCAAGTGTAAAATTAATTATATACACTGTTCACTTAAAATAAATAGTCAGATCGTTTTCTAAGGTTTTTATTTTCATATAAAAAAATAAGACACTCAAATTTTGACATTAACTAATTTTTCGGGATAAAAATGATAATTTTCGCAATCCGCTGAAAACGCCGTCAGCTGAAAACACAATTTCTCCTATAAAACTGTTTGACTTTCCCGCTAAAATACTCATCATAGAACCCTTACTGCCATATATCTTGGAAGAGTGGATTTCAAAGAATATTCCTTCTAAATATCGTCAGAATATTCGTACAAATGGCTATTCTACGTAATTTTAAAGTGAGTGTTACTTACAAGTACCGTCGGTCGATAAAGGGTTAAGGCAATGTGTGGAAAATTATTCAAGAACTGTACAAATCTTAAGTGAGCACGCTGGGTTCCTTTTCAGAAACTAACACAACGAAACCTACTTTGGGAAAATACAAAGTTTTCGAAAGAAAAAAAGTGGATGTTTTTGTTCTTCTGGTAACTATGCATGAATATTGGATCTATCAATAAGATCCACACAAAACAAGAAAGATTAAAAAATTTAAGTTAATTCCTACTTAGGTCATTAAAGAAAATTTTTACTTTAGTTACTTTTTATAAAAGAATTACAATTAATTTAAATATGGATAAACCTAATGACAGAACCCCAACATTAAGTGAAAAATAGAAAGCTAATTTCCTTGCAAATTTCATACCTGGTAGTTGGATAATCATTGTATAGTGTCACCCTTTATTGCCTTCATTCAGAACAAAAATTTAATTATTTCTCAAATATAAAACTAAAATTAATCGATTAAATTTAATTAATGAATTAATATTTGAAAAAAAAACTGTATTATCATCAAGTGTCATCCATTTTCAAGTTTTAAAAAATGTATTTGAACTTGAGTGGATGAATAAAAGGTATTTTATTAACAATTAAAAATTTAAACAGTATATATAGTTTATATATGTACAGAAGCTCACCTCAAGACTGTTAAGGTATGTAAGTCTGCATTTTAGGTCATGCTGTCTGTTTTAAAGGACTGTCGTGGAGTCATCGAATGAAAATAGTTGGAGAAGAGATTATTGCACACTGAAGAAAAAATACGTGATGCTCTCATCCCCAAAGACGTCCGACTTCTTGCCGTCAATGCACTAGCTCATTCTCGAGGTCAAATCATGACCTAGGTAGGCTAGTGGTTATGGTCACATACTCCTGGCCAGCCTGTAGTTAGTTCGAGGCCTGGGGCCACGTAAGACCCGCTATGTAGAGGGGGAGAATGCACGTTAAATCTGTCGAAACTCCCAAGTCCCTTCCTTCGTTGGCAGTGTGCGGTTGCTTAACCAGTGGCACCTTAATTGATAGCGCGCAACTATGTGCGTCACGGAAATCGAACAATGACGAGTATAATTGACAATCGCAGAGTAAGTGTAACTGTAAAAATATTGGATAAAAAAGACGGGTTTATTTTATAAAATTGCCAATTTTACTACTTATACTTATTTGGTCACTTGGTCTATGTACAGGGTTATAAAGTAATTTAGTTTCCTCTTGGGTTCATGAGGCCTACTGTCCTTCCGGTTTTTATGGATATCTAAGAACTTAAGTGACCGTCAAAACTCCCGCATTGAGAGATCTAAGCTCACACCGATTTACTCCCAGCTTCATCTACTGACAAAATATTTTCTATCTGTCTTGACACTAAAGAAGTTATGCAATAGGTGTTGTAGGGTTGATCACAGTCCTCTTACCAGAAAGCCTCCTTGCTTTTCCCACCCCATTAAAATAACTGTTCTTTAGGCAGCACGGCATTAGGCCATTACTTTAATGTCAGCACATGGTTCTAACATCAAACAATTGGTACAGATACAATTGGCAAAACCACTCGATAGATATGTAACTTCGGGCCAACAGCTATCAATGGGCTCAGTGCCTGGTCGGCGGCATGCATTTGTCCCAAGACTGACCACATACCTGAAGGAACCCTATTATAAATCAACTTTCGCCTTTGTCCATTTTAGACTAACATCTAAAAAACGTTATTATCGCATCAAAACGAATTCGTAATGCGATCGTATACGCCGTTTCAGTCGATGCATACGGGGACGCATGAGTTCATCTTAAATGTTTCATGTTTTTTATTTATTAGTTTTATTCCGACATGCCTCAAAATATTCTAAACATCTTGAAATTTAAGAATACGTTTTGTTTTTCTCAAAAATTACAATTTAAATAGCCAATGGTCACTACTTTTTACACATGACGAGTATACTCGTCAATCACAGTTAACTGGTTAAAGAGAGGGTACCAGCTCCTCGTCATTTGAACAATGTTCAGAAATTTCAAAGTCCATCACCAATAGCCCTCGTGTTGTTTTATAGTGTGACGTTAATATAACGCTCGCTTACGCATACTTGGAAAAATCGGGGAATCAAGACGATGGAGGTTTGGAATTTTGTCCTATCCACCCTATTGAGCGGTTTTCACTCCAAGGAACTTATTCCCAGAACTAAAAACCCTTACAAATGTGGATATTTGACAAAAGAAATCATTTAAGAGGGGTAAATGTTTTCATTGAAACTGTAAGCTTAGACAAAGCCAGCCTTCGAAAGTTCAAGAAATGCCAAAAAATATCTAAATTTATACGGTTACCACATCTTAAGGATAAAAAAATTTAATGTTTATCTTGATTATTTTAGTGATAAATTAAATCTTTACGATACCTCTCCTGTTACTCGTATATCAAAAGAAATGAAAGTTAGCTAAATCATCAACATTATTTATTCTCTCATTCAAAATCGGTATTGTTATAAATCGCCAATTCTCATTCTGCCCGTCTTCGGGGCTTTTCAAAATTGAGAGCACTCTTCCGATTCTTCAAGCGCAGTACTTCTAACAGGATATTTTTCAAGGCAATTTAATAACTAGAAAGCAGAAAACGAGGAGTCAGCACTTGACAATAATTATCCCCCTCTTCGTTAGTCTGATTCCTTGGGCAAAATTACGTTCCTCAAGGCAATCTTCATCGAAATTACTGGGTAGATTTTTGCCACTAAGTAACCCCCTCGAGTTGCGTTTTAATGAAAGAATAAGACGAAATTTTAGACTGTTCAGTAGATGACTGAGGAGAAATATGTATGGTATACTTTTAAGGTCTTATTTCTAGTTTAAGTGTTATGTTATTTAAAGGTATATGTTCTAAGTGGAATATTGTTAATTTCCAAACTTCTTTTCTGCATTTTCATAGAATTTGGCAACTAATTATTCAAATATTTCTGACTTTGGTAGGGTACATCGTGTGATTTTAATAGATATTTTGTATATTTTTAATTTTATACGTTATTCATTTCGGGGAAGGGGCAAGAGGTCATCAGCTAATTTAAAGTTGAGCATATTTATAAGACATTATTGTAGTATTTGGAAACTGCCTTTCTCACAATATTAAAGATCAGGACAGAATAATGATGCATAATTTTATTTACACGTGTAGAAATATTAATATTGAATTCTATTGAGAAGTACGTTAAAAGTGATCTAGAGATCAACAACATTAAAATCTTAGAGTGGCTGCAAGTGAGAACCATCCACAAATCAGTTCGTCTCTTTTATAAGTGTTTAATAACGTAAAGAATTCCTCCCACCGCAAACAATCATTTGAGCAATCTGTGAAGTTAATAAATTTATATTAGTTCATTCTTGTAATTGTGATTTGTTAGGGCCATGACTTCTATAATCGAAATCGAATTCAAAACTACACAATCGACAGAAGAGAATATTCAAAATTTCTCACACTATCTTCAGGTTTATTTTTACAACTCAACATTAGGAATCGAGGATACAGATAAGGATTTGATCATAGCCAGGGATGGGAAAAGCGTACCGAAAAGAGTTTTTTATGCAAACCCTCCAAGACAGTCAGAAAATCCACCTTGAAACTAGTTTGAAAATCCACTTCTGTCGCAATTGACTTTCAAAATCTTTGCCAGCTGAAAAATTTCCATGTGAGAAAAATTTGCGAGAAAATTGTTTATGTTTTATTAGACATATTTGTGGGCAAACGTTTTCTTACACGAAGATCTACAATAGTAAGTATAGATGCAAGTTGTCTGACATAAACTTGTAAGACGTAATGAGAATTTTAACAATCTCACCCCTTATTTAAAAAAAATAGGAGAAAAAGGTGACGGGGCTCTATGTTTCTTTTTTAAACTTAATCTAAAATTAAATATGTTTGCTGTTATAAATATAAAGTCAGCGCAATAAATAAATTGAATAAAACTGCCCCACTATTTTATTTAACTTATATTTTTTTTATAATGAAACCAAACATTTTATAAAGGTGCAGCTCTCCGCTATTCACCCTTCCCGCAACGTGGCCAGCTATTCAAAACAAGTTGCCCTTTCCTGCACCATAGGCGATTAACTTTAAATATTTTCCATAAATTCACATTTGGAGTTTTAAAATATATGTAGGTTTAACTCTTAAGTTATTCTGAAAAACCAGATTGTATAATCACGATTTAAGCATTAAAAACAATGTTTGCATTTTATGCTATAAATTAATTCCTAAATGATTTAACCAAATGGTGCAAGAAAAAAATTATAAAAGAATGGAACTCTTTAACGATTGGTCTCAGTCAGCCATAAAATATTTACACTTTAAGAAATGTGCGCGGGGAGGAATTGAAAAGAGTGCAAATAGTTATAGAATTTTAAATGTGTGCGAATTTTTTTCTGAAAATACTTCTGAAAAAACTGCACCATTTTTTAAAATTTTATTTTGTGTTAATACGTAAAGGTTAATAAAAACGTCGTCTCAAATACCTGAACTTTTAAAGGAACAAAAAAAAAATAATTTTATACCCTTTATATTTGGACACATTTTGATTTCATTTGGTAAAAAAAAACAATTTATTTTATATTTAATGTGACTAGCGACTTTTCATCTTAACTAATGCAGCCTTGATTAATCATCAGTTGCACTTGAAATGTTAAGGAGGCTCAAAAAATTGATTTTGATGCTGCTAAAATGCGAAGATTTAATTTTTATTTTATATCTATATAATCATGTGCGTGATTAAAGAGTAATATTAAGTATTAATATACCTTGTACAAAAAAAATCTAATACACCTTTTGTCTATGCAATTACATAAATAATTAAAATACATTATACGGGAAAAAAAAGTTTCTGCTCTTGAACATAAGCATATTATTTCATTCCCATTCCGTACTAATTTCAATGCTTTTATGTATAAAAAAAATATATTTTAAGAATATCAACAAATATCAATTAATAGAGCTTTTTATTTGCGAATAAGGAGATGAAATAGTTTTTCTTCCCTTCAAAATTCTTCTTAATCTAGTCACTTGAGTACTTTAAAAATTTCCAAAGCCTCGATTTCTATCAAGTACTACTGAAATAATAATGAGGTGCTTTACTTGTCGATTACTTTTAAAAATGAAGGAGAAAAATCAATGTTTTTGATGAATACGGATTTAATGATGTGTTTATTTTCAATCTAATACTTGTTGACTTTAAAAGAAATATTAAATTAATCTGACATTTGTCCTTAACCTTTTCAGAGGTGATAACGTATATACGTCAGTGAGAAACTGTGTGCAAGATGGTATGTACATTACATACGCTTCGAGATAGCAATATCGAACAAAAAGTTCAATACCGGTATTTTCTAGATCTTAATATCGGTAGTAGATATTTTAGAAAAAGGAAGGAAGCACAGATGTTTCTTTGTTTTATTTGCCAGTTTTATTAGAGGGGGAAAAAAAAAATTTAAAAATTGTAATTTTTAAATTATAAAGTATTAGTAAACCCGTTTAACGCGGGGAAGTTCCATCAAAGTAGAGCGTAATGCGAAACACAGTGCTAAACCAGGCATCTTAACATGTAAATAAGGGGGTTAGGAAGAGGGGTAGAAAATCGATTAGATATCAAATTTAATAATTATGTTTTTTTTTTATCAAAAAAAAATAAACATTTTTTTTTTAAAAAAAATAAAACAATATAAACGAATATATAATAAAAAAAAACAAATAAAATTTCAAGTCAGTCAGATCATTCAGTCTATTTTGTTTCCCAATTTTGGCCTTTTTAAGAGGGCCCCCCGTTGAAAGGAAAAAAATTCAATGCAGCACTCATTTGGGGGGAATTCACCAGAACAACTTCAACCCTTTGCATTTTAGTTTCCGAAAATGCTTTTCCGGTTGCTTTTTCTTTTTTTTTCCCCAAATCACCCATAAAAATAAGTATCATAATATTTGTCACGTTTAAACATTATAGATTATATAAATTTATATTTACACTAATGTCAACAAATGTTTCAAATGATAAAAATGGTCCGTCAGCAACCACACCAAAAAAAAACACAACTACACCTTTCGGATGATGCATATTTTGAAAACCCCATTTCCCCCGGGGAAACCCGTGCTCGGAGCAATTTTGAGGAATCCCCAGGTAGAAATAAAAGAGCGCTAAGCCGAAACAGGGTTAAACGGGTCTTACTTTTTATAAAAAAATCACAAAAAAATAAAAGGCCCCTTTTTTTATTTAAATCACAAAAGGTAAGCATCACTATTAAGTTTGTGGTACCCTTTTTACAAATTTTGAAAAAGTGATAAAAAAATAATGCATCAACTGTACTGTCATAAGCCTGGAATTTTTTTGGGAAAATTACAGCCGCCGAAAAAGCTTTACCGCTCAGCTTTTTTTTGGTACTGTTTGCAATGCGGTATGTAGCCGATTCCGTATTTAATTTTGATTTGTTGAATTTTTTAGACACAATTTTAATTTTTTTTCAAAAACAATTCCATTTCACTCTTGACATGAGTATCTTCATCATCTTCGATAACTGTCCCGATTTCTTCCGAAACGTTTTTTAAAAGGAAAATTTAATAAATTTGTTTTAAATTTGAATAGGTTAAACTCTTTTTTTTTTATTTTTTTTTTAAAATCATCATAGTTTGCCCCGCCTCCTTGGATTTGTGTGATTCACTTATTTTATCACTTCTCTTGATATTGTACGATGCAACTTTATATTCATAGTTAAATTTCACCCGTTAGGGAGACATTGAAACAAAAACGTATGCATTTTTTTTGGGGTTGGAACCCTGAACATATAGTGGAGTCAATTTTAAAAATTTCCTGTAAAAACAAAAACGGTATTTAAACTTGTGAATACCGGTATTACAAAATTGTACAAAAGACACAATACTGGTATTCGGTATCCTGGTATACCGGTATTGCAATCCCTACATACGTTTTGTGTTCTTAGCCTCAGGCGGTAAACCTGTTTATGGACGTCAATCTCTGATCCCAGAAAAAGTCAGACACCAGCTGCACGCGTAAAGAATGTGACAAAGGTATCTATTTATCCATGTTTTGAAACTTATTATTCAGTGTTAAAGTTTTAAAATTTTCTCTTTGCTGGTCTTTAATAAAATATGATGTACTAAGGGGAAAAAATGACTGTTTTAATGTTTTTACAGCATATTTTTGGCCAGAATGAAAAAAAAAACTGGGAGGAGGAGATTGCCAGAAACCTCACTACAACGGGTCATCACCCGGAAAATTAACCTACATCTCAAGGGGTTAAATGATCATATCTAACAAAGAAATTCATTAGACTTTCAATATCAAAAAGAAAACACGCATGGTAATGAAACTTTACCTACTATTTTTAGGGAGGAATAATCAGATTTCATATCTATTCTTTAAATGCACGGTGACTGAAAAAAATGTACATTTAAGTGATTAGTTTCCTTTTATTGCTATTATTTTTTGCTGATTAATACGAAAATGTGGTAAATTGCAATAATTATGTGTGTACATAAAATACATCAAAATGAAACTTTCATTTTTTAAAAAAAAACTAGTTCACTGGCCAATAACATAAGATTGAAATATTCATATGGTTTATTAATTAAAATCTCAACAAAAAATAATAATAACAGCTCGTCCTTAGTACTTTACAATTAATTTTTTTAAAAAATTAGAATTACAATGCAAATGAAATAATCATTTGAAGAGGAAATTTGGAAAAAATCCCGAACTTCTCATAAAGGGTTTTAAAAATCTTAAATATGTAATATGAAAATCTGAAACATTACATCTCGTATATATTTTATTTATAAAAAATAAAATTAAGACTTAATCGGAAATGCAAACTTTAAATTTTAAAATTCAGTTAGAGTTTTATTTGAATAAAAATATCAAATCTTTTATTGACACAACAGCCAGGGTGGACCAAGGCCTTCTCAAGAACTCTCTTCTTTTCTGATATGTCCGTTTAGGAACAGATCTCCAATTAGTCACTCTTAAAACTTTAAAATCGTAACCTTAACACAATCAGAGCCTGTCTTAATTTACACCTACCCTTAGTTCTATTTTCAGTTGGTTTGTAATTGAAAATGCTGAACGTCAAGGATGAGGGGTTTATACGGAAGATGGGGCCCGCAAACTTCAAATGTCCAATCTTGATGGTTTTTATGACCTCTTACTTACTCGGGAAAATCGAGCTCACCCAAAGAGTTTCAGGTAACATTACAAATCTCCGAGAAGTTATTTTATTTGCATACTAAACGAAATACATATACAAAAAGGTCCCGAATGAGGGAACCTCCCCACAAAATGCTTGAGAACCGGGGTAAGAATACAGCAAAAGCACTTTATAATTACAATGCAAAAAAACCACAGATCCTATCTTTTAATGGAGTGAGTGAATATTAACGTCGCACTGTTCAGCTACACGAGGGCTTTTGGCGACGGACCACGCATTTTGAACCATGGTCAAGTGACGTGGACGACTCCTGAGCTGGCACCCCCTCTACTAACTACCACACCAAAGGGAGGACATTTCAGCTCTCGACAGATTTAGCGTGCATCGCTGCCCTACACGCGAATCTTTAGTGGTACTGGGCTAGAACTCGTGACAAAGCCTTCAACGGTCCGATACCTATACCACTCGGCTACCGCAGCCCCATGTTCTAATGAGAAGGAGAAACCCTAAAAAAGACGTAGGACAAGCGGGGAAACCCAAAAGGAATTGCAAAAATAAGGAGAGGAGGAATGTTAGATAAAGAGAAAGAAGGTCTAAACATTACTTTCTTTTATATTGTCGGGAAGACAGCAAAGGGCCGGTTACCGAGCGGCAACTGATGCGAGACCCTCAAAGAGAGGGTTGGGTAGCAAGTTAAGAAACAAGGGTAAGAAAATATGTAAGTGAGAGAGTGTTTCATTCACGTTGCCTTATAAAGTAACACGATGGCTACTGATGATGAATCTCGAAATTTTGAGCCATGGACAAGTGACGAGGATGAAACCCGAGCTGACATCTCCTCTCCGAAATTCTACACCACTCCAACGGAAAACTTTGAGCCAAGACAGATTTAACATGTATCAGCCCCTTCATGACACGCCGGCTCCGAGTCCATGTCTTCAACCACTAGGTTGCTGTGACAGTTTATTTAAAATGAGAAATAGCTATAAAGGTTATTGCGAATTGAGGATGCGCGTTAGCAAAGTACTCAGGTTCGCAAACACTTGATCGGCATTCTCGAGTAGTGAACCCAAATCCCGGTGACACTGCAGACATGACTTCTTGAGAGACAACATGACGCTAAACTTATCCAGGTTTAAACTTCTCACTTTAGTGTGGTGTTGAAGTTTAGAGAATGGAGTACAGATTTGGAGAGTCGTTCTCGTCACTTGACCGAGGTAATTTGAGGTCTGTCACCCCTAAACGTCATTCAGTTTTCAAACAGTACAAACGTACTTCGTACAGTTTTTTCAGTATGAAATTTTTTGTTATTGCTCTATTAATATTATTATTATTAAAGTTCCTAAAACAATATGTGGAGATCACAGTTCTTTCGTACAACGTATATAGTACGAGAAACATCAATTGATTGATTGAATATTAACGTCGCACTGTTCAGCTACACGAAGGCTTTTGGCGACGGACCACGTAATTTCGAACCATGGTCAAGTGACGTGGATCGACACCTGAGCTGGCACCCCCTTTCATAACTACGACACCAAACTAACGGGAGGACGTTTTAGCTCTCGACAGATTTAACGTGCATCGCTGCCCTACACGGCGGGTCTTTAGTGGTACTGGGCTCGAACTCGTGACAAGGCAAACCATGGTCCGATACCTATACCACTCGGCTACCGCAGCCACACGAGTGACATCAAGAGACAGGTTTAGAATATAGCTGCCTTCAATATTACAAAGTAACACTGGTAGATCTTTGTAATTTATATATATTCTCAAAACATAAAAAAGAAATAACTTTGTTTATAACGTTGCTTTTAATATGCATTTAATTTGAATAGACCGATGCAAAATTATCATTCCATTAATATAATCTAATTATTTTATTCGTTGAATTATACACAAATATTTTTAAAAAATTCTTTTCATCGTAAGGATTATTTACTTATCAGTTAGCAGAAAATATCCTTTAATTAAAATCCTTCTAATTTTTTTTTTGTTAAAAAAAAAAAATACAATTATGAGCTCCTTAGCGGCACTATTCCAAGAGTTTTGGTAGTCACTGTAGCGTATAAGTTTTCAAAAACAAAAAAAAAACCCTAATATTTAAAGCAAATAATTACACTGCGCGATACTCGCATGGGAAATCTTTATATACCACCAAAAAATTTAAAATTTTTTTTCTTTTCTTTTATTTTTTATCAAAAGTCCCCTAATTATTTTTAGGGTTTTCTTTTAATCATCAAAATTGAGGAGGCATATTTTTAAAGGTTTATTTAATGGATTTCTAGTAATTAAGGTTTTTTTTTTTAAAAAAAAAAAAAGCGAAAATCGTATGATTCATTAAAAATAAATAGTTTTTGAAATTATTTTTATAAACAGAGAAATGATCACAATTTTAATTTAAACTTTAGCAAAGAAATTTTATCCTACAATTCTAATCGCAAATCATTCAAATTATTTCATTAATACGTTTATTACCATTATTATTGCTAAACTTACAAAAAAAATACAATTATCTTTTCTAATTTTAGATAATCAATGCTTTAATAATGAAGTTAAAATAAATAAATCAATTAAGGATTTGAAATTGGAATACTTTTATATTCCAATAATTAAAAATCGTTTGGAAGAAATTGAAAATTCAAATCATAGAAATGAGGTTACTTTTTCAAGTTAATCCCCTTCATATAATCTCTGACGAAATATTAAAATATTATTTTATACAGCAAAATTTATATTTAAACCTTTACTAAATGACTTATAGATAATAACTTCTAGTAAATAAAGGAGATCAAAAGTTTTTTTAAATTTCAATTATTAGTGATTTATTGTAATATTTTAAACTATAGATATGCATAAACGCTTATAACTGCTTTCATGCGAGGCCAATTGATATTTTTGAGGCTTTTTATTTTCATGTGAGATCTTTGGTATTTTCCCGTGGAAATTTTTTAAGGATTTCTTAGAATTTTTTTTTTAATTTTAAGGATAATTTAAGCTACAAAATAACACATTTCCGTTTTCTTTTTATCAAATTCCTACATTAGTTAATTTTAAATCAAATTTCCTGAGCATAAATATACCATTCAAAACAAATTTATAGTTAATTTTTCAATTTTGTTCAGGGTTCATTTAAATCACATTTATGTCCATTACTAATATTTTATGTTATAACATGAATTAAAGTTATTAAGCGTATTTTATAACAGCTATTTTACTATAATTATTCAAAGAGCTGATATCAAGGATTTAAAACATGTTTAATAATTTGGAAAATAGAATATTTATATTCCTTTTAAAAGTAATCATAAAATTTATTAGAAATAACGAATACATTATAAATACAATCTCCTTTAGATACGAGGTATGAAATCCCTGATGGCCTAGTATAACAATAATTTAAATGATATATATATAATCTCCTCAACTACAGCTACTTGCTTATTTATGATGCAAATGACTTTGCAGAACTCTGCCGATTGCTGTATACTTCATAAATAACGAACAACGAAAACGATAAAATTCACATAATCGTAAAATACGCAATCTTAAGCCAAAATCAACATTCTAGAGAATTCCAAGATCTTCTATTCAAACATTTTATCTAAAATTTTAATTTTCATTTTAATGAGAATTCAGCATTTTACGATGTAAGCATGATGAATAATATTAAGAAAGCATTAAAATTTATGACGAGATATATTTTCACTTAAAAGATTCGTTCATATGCTTCATTCACGAAGAACATTATTTGCGTTTTAATCCTGAAATGGCACCAGAATGTATAGGGTGTTCAAAAAATATGACTACATTTTCAAAATTGAATGAGAAATGAACAAATAAAGCTTTTCACTTACTGTTTTTACAGTTCCATAAAGAAAATATTAAAGCTTCTGTATCATGGAATGCGAACTAGAGGGTACAATGTTGTTTTTCAACATTCTAGTTTCAAAATGGTTTCACCCCAAGAACAAAGGCTAGCTGTTGAGAGAGGCACACACACAGAGGCAGAGAGAAACACACACAGAGAGAACCACACAGAGACGCAGAGAGAGGCACACAGAGACGCAGAGAGAGGCACACAGAGACGCAGAGAGAGAGGCACATAGAGACGCAGAGAGAGGCACACAGAGACGCAGAGAGAGAGGCACACAGAGACGCAGAGAGAGAGGCACACAGAGGCAGAGAGAGACACACAGAGGCAGAGAGAGACACACAGAGGCAGAGAGAGACACACAGTGGCAGAGAGAGACACACAGAGGCAGAGAGAGACACACAGAGGCACAGAGACGCACACACAGAGGCACAGAGACGCACACACAGAGGCAGAAAGACGCACACACACAGAGGCAGAAAGACGCACACAGAGGCAGAGAGAGACACACAGAGAGGAAGAGGCAGAGAGAGAGACAAACACAGACGCAGAGAGAGGCACACACACAGAGGCAGAGAGAGACACGCAGAGACAGAGAGGGGCACACACAGAGACAGAGAGGGGCACACACAGAGACAGAGAGGGGCACACACAGAGACAGAGAGGGGCACACGCAGAGACAGAGAGAGACACACACAGAGGCAGAGAGACACACAGAGGCAGAGAGACACACACAAAGGCAGAGAGACGCACACACACAGAGGCAGAGAGAGACACACAGAGACGCATAGAGAGGCACACACAGAGGCAGAGAGACACACAGAGGCAGAGAGAGACACACACAGACGCAGAGGGAGACACACAGGAAGAGAGAGAGACACACACACACACACAAAGACATACACAAAGACACACACAGAGATACAGACAGAGACACAGGGACAAAGAGAGACACAGACAGAGTGAAACACACAGGAAGAGACGCACACAAAGACATACACAGAGACACACACACAGAGAGAAAGAGAGACAGAGACACACAGAGAGAGATACAGACAGAGACACAGGGACAAAGACACAGCCAGACACAGAGAGAGACAGAGAGGCACAGACACAGACATTGATGAAGAGGGGAGGCTTTACAGAACAAGTATGCAGTCTAAATGGGTCACCACCACACTGGAGTTTGGAAGTGGGGAAAAGTTCCCTGGGAGAGATGGATGGAATGAGGAAGTACCATACAGTGTGGCCTTTTCGATCTCTAAGTATTCCTTTAGACTTCTTGTAGGAATAAGTACAATACATTGCTTACCAATTCGTAATACTAACCTCCCATTGGTAACGTTGGTGAATTGAAAAGTCAAATTATAGAGGCTATTCAGGACGTTGATCCTTCATAGAAAGTGGCCAGAAATCTCGTATAGACTCGATGTGCTTAGAACAACTATTAATGCGTACATTGAAATCATGCAATAAAGCTTCGTAAAAATTATTTTAGTGTTTCCTTTACGAAATATTAAACACTGTAAATGTATCTGTCTTTGCTTGTTTATTTGTAATTAATATTTGAAAAATGTAGTCACTTTACGGACACCCGTTATATTCTGGCGCCTACTTTCAGTTGAAGACAATAAACATGTAATTATGAAAACATTTTCAGCCAAATAAGCAACTAATAAAAATTTTTAGCAATAGCTAAAAATGTTTCCCCATTTTGATAAAATTCAATATTTGACTCTGTTTAATTGCAGAATCTAACAATTATGAGAGAAACTAACAATAACTCTACAAATAATATCTTTACAAATAATCTCTGGAAATATGATTGTTTAATTAGGATATTAAATTATGCCTCATAAGAACTAGAGTCAAATTACAGATTGAATGTAATGTTAAGAAATCCCCATGAACTAATAATTTTGAATGATTGATTTTATTGGATTTTTTTTATTCCTGTCACAATCTAAAGCAGGGCTCGGCAATCCTTTGGCGGTGGCGTGCCAAAACTATTCTACCGATATGATTCAGCACGCCACGCAGTAGGACATTTTTGAAAGAATTCAATACATACAGGCAGAGTTAGAGAATAGAGGTCGATAATACAGATTTACAGTTTTATCATATATATTAATTTTGTATCATTTAAAGATATTTTCTAACATAAAAATAAACATGAAATACAACTATTTCTTTAAAAAAAGTAATAAATAATAATGTACATATACAGCCACCACCCTCCTATAACGCGGTACTCTCAGAACGCGGTTTCTACATAACGCGGAGCTGAAATTGCGACAGCCCTTCTATAACGCGGTACTCTTAAAGCGCGGTTTTCGTACAACAACGTCCCATCAGTTCTTTCCTTGCACCCAATGAATGATTTTAACTGGATATCGTCGGTCTAATTATCAAACTGCGTAACTCCATGATACAGTAGGGCTAGGCGCCAAGTTGTTGTTTATGTTCGCCAAGATAGGCGATAATATTACAATAGGGTTTACTTTGATATTTTTATCGTGCAATAATGTGGTTGCTATAGAGATAACGTATATTAGTGTTAGTTTTTTTTTCCCCTCGGGATCTCTGCTCAGCAAAAGTAACACATTGTTACAAATTTTGTGTAATGAACGCTTAAAATAGTGTAAGTAATTTACACATCTGGAAGTGTAGTACATTAATATTACTTTCTATTGTATTTATTTTATGTTAAAATCTTGCCACTACCTCTCCCTTGGAAATCTAGTTTTATTATGAAATAAAAAAAAGTAGTGATTACACTGATCGAGAAATAAATTAAAAGCGGAGCGCGCACTGAGGCACGGCGTAGACAAAACAAAATGATTAAGGAATCGTGCCAAAAAGGTTTTTATTGGTCTCCATATAACGCGGTACGGATGATGCAATTAGTACTAATTCTGAGTTTCTATAGCGCGGTTTCCATACACGCAGTAGACGTTTCCGAGAACGCGCTACGGAATTAGTTTTGTAGGGTTTAAAATGAGTTTCTTATACCCCGGTTTCCACAGAACGCGGTACGCACTCACCGCGTTATAGGAGGGTTGACTGTATTAGGTATTTTTAATATACTTAGCAAAATAAAAGAAACAAGTAACATAAGGTATAAGTATTGTATTTACCATCATTATAGTTAAATAAAAAATAAAGAAAGATTTTAATGCGAACCTAGTGCTTGCACCACTCTACTTTCATATCGCAAAATCAGGGTTATAATTTGTGATTTTCAATTTGACACGCGTTTCTAACCAATCAGTTCAGAAATTTCGTTACGGACTCGAAATATTTTCATGAGGAAAGAATTTTTTACTTTGATACGTAGAACCAAAAGAGGAAAAGGGAGTACATGCACAATTTTCTCTCAAGATTCTTCAATTGAATCTCTACAGCAATGTCATTAAATAAGTTACAAAATAGGTGTATAAATTTATCTTTACAGTTTTCTTTCAAATTATTTCGTAAATGTCCATTATTCTGAAGATGTTTATTAAATAAGGTCCATTACAAATTTATCAACTTCCATCCACTAGTAAAGTAGTTCACAATTTGTAGAGTAGTTTATTCAATTGACAAGGAGTTGACACCCTCTCTTTAAATTACAGCACCCTGTCAAAGGGGGAGGGGGGTAAGGATGATAAGCTTCTACAGATTTAACGTGCATTAGCCACATCTACACGGTTGTTCTTCAATGGCACCAAAACTCGAACCCACAACATCCCGGCTACGAGTTCGTGACCATAACCACCAAGCTACCACATCCACGGTGTATGTGAACACCATACAATACCTCTCGTGTAGGGTGTTTCATCCGCAGTGCTGGAGATGATTTATGCTACTACTAGCTGTTTGCTGATGATTTTTGCTACGACTGCAACAGTTTTGTTACATTTCTTCCATCAAAGCTGACTATGAATACGCCTTTTTCACAAAGTTTCAAATGCAACATTTTGTGAAACAACATACGCATATCAAACACTCTTTGAAACTGTGTGTTTTCTTCCATATTCAATAGAGGTATTAGAATTTAGCTTTTCTCTCTCTCTCATTATCAGTAAAATCTCCTACCACAGATTCAAACAGATTCAAATTATGTTTTCCCTCGAAAGGAAAAAGATGTCGGAGGGCCAGACCACTACATTCTAACCATGAAATGCCAGTCAATCACAGCTGTTTAGTTAATAATACTGTTGGTGGTAACAATTTTTGAGAGATTTATTGAATATTGGTATGCTGGTTTAACCATTTGACACCCGAGCTTCCCATATCCAATTTATGAGTCATCAGTGGCACGAGTCCAGCACATTGGAGAAGGTGGTCGCCATCCATTCTGGCATGGCTGCAGATTGGACAGGCCTCATTAGCAGGAACGTCAAGCCAGTGGAGGTATACTCCCAAAAGGTCATATCCGGTAGTCAGGGGAAAGCGGGCAACAGCCTCGGTATTGGGCCCCCAGTGACCAAAGTTTCCCATGGCTTTCCAAAACTCTACATTTATTGCGTCATGGCAGTATATTTGTCAATGCATGTAGAGATAATGCCCTTTGCTCTTCTGAGGGTCAAGGGGACTTCTGGTTGAGTCGACTCGGCTCCCTGCTTGGCGTTTTGGTCGGCTCTTTCATTGTAGGGGATCCCAACGTGACTTAAGGCCACAATCCATCCATATGAGTTGAGATCCGAAATTTTAGTTCGGCACTGAATTGTGTTACTGCAGACAGTTTGGGAGTAAAGTTACACGCGTCCGTGATATTTCTCAAGCTACACGTACTCCCTGTTTGGTGCTAAATGTGTAACAGCGATTGCCGGTATCCGAACCTCCAAAAGATCGCTACAAGTTTAGAATGAGACTTCAGGCTTCTGAAGATAAAAGAAAACTCTCTTTTCAGGACAAAGACAACCACCTCCGCATTTATTGCAAGAATTGCCGCAAAAAGACTATTTTACGATAATGTAAATGTTTTTCTTTCCATGACATATTTGGGTTGGTGGCTCAACATGTCACTTCCAACCATACATTTTTATAAAAAAAATTATGTTTTAGTCAGCTGAACCAAGCCCTAATGTTGTACCATGACTACATAATCATTTTGCTTAGGGAATAAGATTATGGTACGGAAAACCACTACACGGATATGATTATTTTAGTTATTTTATTCGAGAGAGAATTCAATAGAAAATATTAAATTTACTGCCATATCAATTGTTATTTCACATTTAAAGGAATCTAAGGGCCCTCTGATGTTCATAAAAAAATAATCAATCGTTTTAATATTTACACGTTCGCTGCCACTGAAGTGCTGGCGCCACCTCGCTTGCCGGCGCAGCTCTGGGACGACGATCAACTGGGATACGTTACATGCTTTATTTTTAGTGTGGCTTTGCAGATTGAACGAAGAGGTTTTTGAGGCACGTTAGTGAAGCATTATTTTTATATTTTATGCTCTTGGTATTTAACTTTTGTGTTTAATTTTTTTTAATTCGTTTTTAAAAATGGCGGACATTAAGAGTATTGCAGGGCTTTCACAGCCTTAGGAAAGGAAAGTAAATAAAAAATTGACTAAAGCCGTAATATTAGAAATTCTTACACTAAACATGAAAATAAAATGTTTTCCGCTTTTCTAGTTTTACTACTAAAATGTAAGGAATGTTTTTAATCATTAAAACACTATTTTATAATTTGTGCTCTGAGGACGTATATATCAATTTAACTGGCAGAGAATGTGTTAAACATATTCCTTCATACAGTAGCGCCCATAGGAATTTTTCAAGGAGGGGCGGGGTCGAAAGTTCACCATTCTTGTTTCATGCTTCTTTTGATTTTGTCGATTTTCGAGAACAAAACACAGTAAAAAACTAAGCATTGAATAAATAATTAGTATTAATTAAAAAAAATATTCATTAATAACAAATACTTAATTAAATTTTATGTACTATATACTTAGAATTATAATCAATCGGAAGAAAAATCAAGGGCTTTTGGGGTCCGGATCCCCAGGCCCCCCTTGTGTGCGCCACACTGCCTTCATATGATCCATAATAATACATCTCTCGTACGTAAAAAGTTCCTTATTGTAATGTTATAAATGCAGAAGGACTTTGTGATAAATGTGAATTTTCTACACTTAGCCCCTCCCCATCCAAAACTTTACAGACAGCAACTAATCGCACGCAATGATTTACAATATAATTGTGTCTACGTAATAAATTTAATATGTGTAGTTTACCTTTCATATCATCCCAGAAATATTGAGTTTCCTGCATGAGTTATTATGTAGACAGATCATCAACAAAGGTCTAAATGTTGAAGACCTGCTATATGTTTAATACTGAGTACACGATGTGAGATTCATTACAAAGTAAAACTTCGTTCGTTAATGAATGATAAATTAATTATTAAATGTTTCGAGAATAAAGGAGATGACAGTGTTTTAAAATTGATTGTAATCTAATGTGTCAGCATCTCTCCCATTTAGAAACCTTTCAAATGAATGCGTAAGCCTAAATGTGTTCTTAATTACTACGGGAAAGATTAAATTTGCAATGAATGATTTTCTAGTACGAGATATCTGTTTCTAATAATAGTATGTTCGAAATTCAATTTCCCTATCTTATTAGCATAATTAAATATTTCAAGAAATTAATTTAGGAATTGATATGTTTAATAAGTAAAATATTTCCAATTGGTTTTTATTTTGAAACCAGAAGTACCTAAAGAAGTATTTCTTCCAAAAAATAATTTTTAATTTAAGTATTCCCGCTTTAAATTTTTAATATAAACATTTTATTAGAATTCGCAAAAGTGTTAATTTGTGTGGGTGGATGTGTAAAAATTAAGAATAAGCCATCTACCTAAAAGAGTAATGTTATTTAACACTAGTCTTAAGGTGGTGTAGTAATTAGTTTGTGTCTACTGAAGGTTATGAGCAAAATAAAGAACAAAACTAGCTTTAAAATTCTGGATATTACTGATTATTTTTAATGAATGAGAAAACTTTTCAGTGAATTTATACGCTAAATTTAGTTTTACCAATGATGGTCTCAGAAGCATTATACAAGAGCTACTGTTGATGAAACTAGTAATTTTGAACCACGGTCAAGAGTGAAGAAAAACTCCGTTGCAACCCCACTCTCAAAACTTCTTATGTCATGTCTCACTTTGAGCTTCAGTGCAATGGTACAGATTTAAACATGCATCAGCCCTTCTACACGACGGGTCTTTAGTAACACCAGGACTCAAATCCACGACTCTATTGAAACACTGATCATACGATTCGAAATGGTTACCTATTTTCCTCATCTATATCACAAAATATTAGGAAACCGAGAAGAGGTTTGTGAAGAGTAAGAGAGTTGTGATATTTGGCAAAAGCTGAATAGAAGCATGAACATTGCTGATTATTAGGAATTTGTAGTGGTATCTACATAAGCCAGTAAGGGCCTTTGGACAGGGGTGATCACTTTTGTCTAGTGGTCATTTTATGTGGCTACGAATCCGTAGGTCGCAGGTTCTGTCCTGTGGATATGGACATCCACAGATCTTTTTAATCTAGTCAACTCGTACCATGTTTAACAAAAAGAGCAGACAGTCTGGAACTAGTTTGAATGGAAATCATCTGGTTTCCTTTACATGTGGTCTAATGGAATTAAATCAGTCACTCGGATACCATGATCTCTTCTCCACTGGTTGACTCAACTAAAGGGAAATTGTGGTAGCTGCGCTCTTCACACGCGGCAACTTGTGTATTGAAAATTAAGAAAGTTTCTTATTACTTCTTCGAACTCTCTCTCTCTCTCAATCACTGTACCGATGAGTTGGGCATAACCTTTTTCCCTGCACCACTCCATTTTCAATCAACTTTGTCTTCTACGGTTGAAAGGAATTTCTCTTCTCTTCTGTGTACTTGAGGCAGTGGCGTAACGTACACCCCCGCTCCGAGGAGGGGCCGAAGAATGAGAGACACCTAGTACGTGTTTAACCAATTTATAAAATGTTAAAGGCAAAAACTGACTTTTCAGGGGTTTCCTAATATTCTAGGTTACGCCACTGACTAGAGATGTGGTGACACGA
This sequence comes from Trichonephila inaurata madagascariensis, assembly GCA_019973955.1. Lineage (NCBI taxonomy): Eukaryota > Metazoa > Arthropoda > Arachnida > Araneae > Nephilidae > Trichonephila > Trichonephila inaurata. The sequence goes on from BMAV01016875.1 coordinate 56,929, forward strand.
TACGCGTTTACGGGCACAATGTTGTCTCGAGTGAAACCGATCATAAGTTACTGATTACAACTAAATTAATGCAGTAACTAAAAATTCCCCTAGCTGTTTAAAATATTTCAACTTTTTATATCTAAATGAAAAAATGCTCAGAATGAAAACACCATTCACTGAACAGCACCGTATGCACTACAATAACTTAAAGGGGTTTCATGCGTGTTAAATTTCTCTAGAGGGCTGAAAATATAAACAATTTTCAAACAGGTATAATTATTTTAAATTTAAATTAAATAATTCGAATCTATTACACATTTATAAAGGAATGATGCTTCAGAAAAGTATAAAATGTTTAAAATATAATCATAATTTAAAGAATTATAAGCATATGAATATAAGAAGCTTTTCTATATAAAAAATATTTATTAAGTCTTACGTTGTGCATGCTGTTTTCTAAAATAATAACTTTAATTGCTAGCTATAAGTTGATTTATAAAGTTAAATATATCCTTATTACTCTATAGTAATATTATATTAGTAAAGTAATAAATTACATTTTTCAAAAAAATAAAAAAAAAATTACATTTTTAAAATTTTTTTAAAAAATTTCAATATTTTTTAAATATTTTGAAATACAAATGATATATTATTCTTAAATGATGCAGGGCTTAAAGAGGATGATACATTTTATAATTCTATAAAGTTTCATTTATCAGAGGCTACTATTTTTGAAAATAGCGTGCGCAAAGCAAAAATTAATTAATATTTATATCTCAAACATTTTGTACTTTTTTTAAAACACAATCCTTTGTAAATAATGTGTAAAAGAATCGAACTATTTAATTTAAATTTAAAAGAAATATACCTGTTTGAAAGTATTTAAACCTAATCCCTCGAAAAAAATTAACCCCCCGGGAACCTCTTAATGAGAATTGTTTTCCCCTTTTGACCCGCTATTATTCTGTAATGGGTGTGGCGTCCTTGTAACATAGTACTCAAAAATGCAAATTAGGCGCATAGTACTTGTGAAATTGAACAGTAGCATGGGAACAACGATTTACATCTGACGTGTGACCTTAACTTTACACCTCATTGTCTTAACCGCTTATGTGTTAGATAGAACAATCGAACCCTATATTTCATGGGTGGAGTTCTATTCTGCCTCGAATAAAAAAATAATAACAAAACCTCCAAGTTTATTATGGGGTGTGAATAGTTATCTTCAGTAAAGATGCAATGATTAGACGAGAGAAAATATTATTTGCTTTCGTATTGATCTGAAGCATAACCTTTCTCAAGTGGGCGTTAACGCCCCTTGGGAAGTTTATTTGGGAATTAGAAAGCCTAAATACATTTGGGTGGCGTTGAGGTATAATTGAGGGGTATTGGGAATGATCAATCTCAATCAACTGTCACATCAATGTAATATATAAATAAGTCTTTGAAAAACTTTGCTAGATACCCCATCTTTTTTTAAAAGATACATGCAGGTCGATTTTTATAAAAAAATTTTAGACTTTATTATGTATGTGTGTGTAAGCTAGGGTGGCCAACCTGAGGCCCGAGTGCCGCATGTGGCCTGCCTTGAATACTTTTGCGGCCCACGAGATTCATAATAACTTTATAAAATATGACTATTGTTTGTAATATTTTTGTTTTTATAGTGTTTTTTTTTTCAAATATAAATCCCATAACTGTTTTTATTTTATCACATTGCTTCTGTTACTGTGAATCCTTTTTTCCCGAAAATAAAATTTATCAACCAAAAATCTCGCTTAAACATAACGGACGAAATCCTGCAACATCAATTACGATGCGCAAATGCGTAAATTCAGATCGACTCGCAAAAACTAAGTGAAAGAGTTGAGAAACACAAATATCTCACTAATTAAATAAATTAAACATTACTTAATCATTGCGTTATTAAATTATCTATATTCTATACATGAAAAACAATTAAAAAAATAATACTTCATTCTGTTTTAAATTTTCACTTCAATAAATGCTTATAATAGGTTTGAATCTAATCTAAAGATGCACAACTTTTATATGCTACCACACACAGTGGTATTATAATGTTTCTCGAAATGGTCCGCGAGGTCAACTGGTTTGGCCATCCCTGATGTAAGCAAACATGTTAATTTTACAATATAATATTTCGATTTTTCTCAAACACACGCACAATATTCCGTAACTGTTCTAAAGGTATTGATCATTTTTGGTGTACAAATAGTAAACCTGAGATGAAATTGGTTGCATTAAAAAAATTTACTTTAACCCTTTATCTACCGACGGTATTTATAAGTACCACTCACTTTAAAATTACATAGAATAACAATTTTTACGGACACTGATAATATTTAGGAAATATTCTTTAAATACTCTTCGGATGCTGGGGCACGGTTCTATGATATATTTTTTCGGGGAAAGGCGAATAGTTTTATAGCAGAAATTGCGTTTTCAGCTGAAGGCATTTTCAGCGGATTGCGAAGATTATCATTTTTGTTCTGAAAAAGTAGTTAATGTCAAAAGGTAAGTATCTTATATTTTGTATGTTAATGAAGACCTTAGAAAACGATTTGACCATTTATTTTAAGTAATCGTGTTTTAATTAATTTTGGTGATTATCTTTTTTTTTAATTAGCTCTAACAAATAAATTTCCGAAAGTTGAGTTTTTTTTTTTTGTCTATCCATTAATTTTCAATGTAGTGTTTCAAAAAAAAAATATATTGCATGAAAAAAAATGCAGTAAATCATAATGCGGTAGATAAAGTGTTAACGCATTTGTTTCGCACGTCATAGTGAAGAAAAGTATTGGCGTAGCTAATTCTGAGTGGACCCTCTATGAAAATTCCTTCGGGCCCTTTTTTAGATATGAGAATCCTGTTACTTGGACTGCAGTTATATATGTTGGGGCCCTTGCAGCTTGGGGGCCCCGTATCCTTGATACGACTGATACGGCGGTAGCTACGCCCCGGATGCATGTATCTAAGTTGCTGCTATTTTGTGACATAAGAATTCAGTCATTTATAAGATGTCATTCTTTGTGTATCAAATTTATAAGAGATAGATGTCATTAAGCAACATTTAAGTTGCTGGATACCATATAGTTTTCAAATGATAAAAAATGCTGCTCATTCTATAAAATTTATTAATTTAACTTTAAGTGAACTTTCTGTGAGGCATTCAACAGTAAAAAAAAGTTCTCCAAGATTTCGAGATTAAAATTTTAGTCGTGAAGATAATCCACACACATCCAAGTTAAGTAAAAAGAAATTGCAGACGACGAAATTCTAGTTTTGCTGAACTAAAATCCAAATCAAATTTATGAAGAGCTTGTAAAGCAGGAATTACTCATCAAGCGCAATAATCTCACTTGCAGGCAAAATAAGAAATGCACAGAAGGAAGGTAAACAGGTTCCTCATTAACTAAAGGAAGAAAACAAGAATCGAAGGGTTGACATCAACGCGAATTTACTGTCTCAAAACAAATAGTTTTTCTCAAAATCATTGCGAATGATTAAAAATGGATTCTGTACGACAATCCAAAACTCAGAAAACGATGGGTTGATCCACTACAGCAGGGGTGGGCAGTTTTTTCCAGGGTACGGGCTACTTCTAATTTTTTCAAGATGTTGTGGTCCACCCAGTGTTAGTGGTGCACGCAAGGGGGTCCACAGGTCGGACCCTCCCTCATAGCCCTTGATTTTTTTCCCCATTGATTATAACCCCATGTATATAGTACGTAAATTGTAATTCAGTATTTGTTATTAGTATTTTTTTTTATTAAGGAATGCTAATTATTTATTCAGTAATTTATTTGTTGCTGTTTTTTGTTTTCGACAATCGACAAAATAAAAATGTACGTGCCTACGTATTGGGGTATGAATACGAGAATGGTAGACCTTCGACCTTTGACCCTCGATCTCCCCTTCTTGAAAAATTCTTGCGAGCGTCACTGCCCAATGTCATAGATGCAGTGAGGTAAGGAAAAAGGGTTATTATTATAACTTAATAATAAATACGGAGCTTAGCTTTCGAAACAACACTTTTAAAACCGCGTTTAAAGGAAAACGCAAGATACAGGCATAATAATAATAGCCACAAATAAAATTATATAAAATGATGCACTAATTATGAACAATTCAAAATACATTAAGAAATTAAAATTTTTATCTAAAGTTAGTTTTTGTTGTTATAGTCAGTAGAGAAGATATATATACAGCCTGCGTACTGTCAGCCAATCGTGAATTTTTTGTATTTAATTACTAACAGCTAAAATCTTCAGGCGGTCACTCCAAAATGTCTTGGTGGACCACCGGTCGATCGCGATCGACGTAATGCCAACCTCGGCACTGCATCCATTCACATGATTTGCAGATAACGAATATTCATGTCAAAGAAAGTGTTTACTTCGCGTGAGGTTGGATTCGAAAAAATGCCATTCTTGGGGAACCTGGAACCTTGTCAATCAGTTATAGCTGAACGTTACCAGGCCCAGCTGATCAAATTAAGGGACATTCTAGAGGAGAAAATACCACTTATAGGCCAGAAACAAAAATTATATTATTAATGGCCTTTTTAAATAAGCAAAAAATCCAGTATCTTCTCTTCTTTGACACCTCAGGCTTTACAGTCGAGTGAGAAGAAAGGAACCTGACCTGGCTTCTCCCTCTTTAAAGTTACATACTACTCAAACGTGAGGACTTTGAACCCCTAACAGCTTTAAGGTGCATAAGACCCCACCCCCCAGGTTTTAGTGGCAAAGGCGATAGATCAACACGCCCACGAAACCCAAAACATCCATTTTGTCATTAGGTATCCTCAAGAGTCTAGTTTCAAACATTGCCCATTTCGTACTTAGGTGTTTTGGACGGTTGGCTTACATCAGCGATACTCAACCTGTGGCCCGCCAAGCCTTTCTGAATGACCCATTCATGGTCCATTGCATTTAAAAATTCAACTATACAAGAACAATGTATTAAAAGTTTAGCGGGAAATTCTATCAACCAAGCAATCGAATCGACCAATTTTGCTGTCGATGTCGTACGGATACGAATTTTTTTTTTTTATTTGAACTGAAACGTTGTTTAAAAAATAACGTGAAATAGGAATTTAACAGAGCTGTGACTATTTTATGGAAGACATATTTTTTTAAATAAATCAAATAATATCGTTTTTGAATTTGTCAAACTCATTTTCTCCCTTTTGCATTTGATAAGAATATTTAAAAAAAAAAAAGAGAGGCTTTGTAAAAAAGAAAAAATCAAATTTGTATCAATGGAATTCACCCTTTGCATGATTAAGAATAAAAAAACAGAGGCTGCCATAGATGAAAAGGAACCGGCTAGCCCATAATCAAAAAAATGAAAACCGAAACTTTTTGTGTTTGATAGAGATTTATACAGTATTAAAATCTAAAAATGGAGTTTTAATATTTTGATTAATTTTTCACATTATAAGTGTACAATATTGCTTTTGTCTTATGGTGTTTTTTTTCCCATTAATCCTTATGTTACGGTCCGCATGAAAAATCTACCATATGTATGCAGCCAGGCGGGAAAAAAAAGGTTTTAGTACCCTGTTTTCACCACAAGGTTCTATTAAAAAATGAATAAGACGAATGGAAAAAAAACCGGGAGTTCAAAAATGGATCCAGACCAAGTACTTTTTAATTTTAAATGTTTTTATCGATATTTAAAACCCGTGTTTTTTAAAAGGCAAATGTAAAATTTCCCAGATATTTAATGTCACTTATATTGAATACATGTATAAAAGTTTTAACGACTTTTTTTAAAAAAAAAATTATTTGAATAATATTTTGGCAAAAATTAATTTAAATTCTTTTTCAAAATGTTCTCCTTTTGTGAAAAATCCTTCTATTATATTAATATTTTGCCTGTAAAAAACCCAGCCTCTCACAGAGGCCCCACTAGAATTTTGAAATATATAACTTAAAGTGGGTTTATCCATTTTTTTAAAAACAGGGGGGGAAAATTTTTAAAAAGAAAAAACCCGATATTTATTTCAAGGGGTGTAACTCTGAAAATAATGTGAATTTTTCAAAATTTAGTTACCACTATAGAGAGGGGGGGCAAATAAAGGAAAAATATTATTATAGGGCTTTTTTGCAAAAAGGAGAACATTTTAAAAAGATTATTCTAATTTAAATTTTTTTGGCAAAATATTGTTTTTAAAAAATTTTTTTTGTCGAAATGTCCTTAAAACAATTTTATCGATTCAACGAGTGACACTAAATATCAAGAAAAGTATCCATTTATACGCTTTTTTAAAATCACGGTTCCGAACGCAGTTGGATACCTTAATTAGTTGTAATATGAACAGGTTTAAATGTAGAGTTCTTAACACTTATTGAGGAATTTAAATTGAATGAGTGAGTGAGAATTATATTAACATCGAATTATAAAGCTGGATGAGGTTTCGGACGGGCCTGTAATTTGAACCATATAAGTTTGGGAGAAGATATCGAGCTGGATCCCCCCCCCCCATCCCCAAATTCCCAACGGAAGAATGCTTGGTTGACGAATGAGCAGCGATTCCTTCGGTAGGTTTTTGCACCCCGGCTGGTAAAACCAGCCTTGAGTCCTTGATAACCAAGTTCCGCTTCTTCCAATTTAAACTGAAGTATGTATTTAAAAAATAACTATTGATAATTGAAAGAACCAGATGATCCATCGAAACGTAAAAATAGATTAAACAATTTCGTGCAAAAAGCTCAAAACAAAGCTACCTTCTAATAAAAAAGGGATAACGAAGAGAAAAGTTGCTAACTTTAAAAATCTTTCAACTTTGTATGTCATCATTTTTTTTCGATATTAAGCTTAATTTATCAGAAGTTTTAAGCTATCTATTTTACAGAACTAGCTATTCCTTTTTAACTACAGATGGCAGCACGTAATGCACTTAAATATATAACAAAATATGGTAAAAACATGCATTAAAAGAAAAGAATGGTTGTGCTTTTCAACAAACCTAATGTTTTGTTTCACAACAATGAATATGAGAAGATGAGTAGGAGAAAGTAGAAGGAAGTTTTTTTTTGAAAAAAAATCATTTTTTTGGAAAAACGTTTAAAAAAAAAAAGACAAATTTAAAAAAAAAAGATTCTATTTTCATAGTACATTCAATATTAATGAAATGTTCGAACAAACGTAGTTTTTATTTGTCGGGAACCAAAGATTTTATTATATTAGGAATATTTGAATTGCAATACTTAAAAAAAAATATTGCAAATTTGATAAAATAGTATAATATCTGGTGATTGATTGAATATTAACGTCGCACTTTTCGCAACAGGGCTTTGGGAGGGCCCATATTTTAAACCCATTCGGATGGAAACCTGAGGGGCCCCCCTCTCCTAACTACGCATCACCCCAACGGGAGGACGTTTCAGCTCTTGACAGATTTATGGGACATCGTGCCCAAAGGGGGGCTTTTGGGGGGCTCGAACCGGAAAAAAAAACCATGGTCCGAACCCATACAAACCCGGGTACCCGGGGCCCCAAAAAATATCTGATGAAAGCTACACATAAAGATATCACATTGCAAGCTTTATGCCTATTACAAAATGCAATATATTCAGAAAATAATTTCTTGTTCAAAGTTTTCAGAATATAAAGGGGTTGCTTTGGGAAAATACAATGAAATTTTGAAAGGGGTTTCCTTTTTGGTACGATTTTCTTGTCAAAGGATTATTTTCAGAAAACTATTTATGTAGCATCTGGCCTTTTGGAAAACGATTTTGATTTTTCCCCTGAGTAAATCAAATTCAAAAAAGGTTTTACCTATGTACCTTATTTTTTCCTAATTTTTTTCACATTATCATATTGAAAACTATTAACATTTTTTCTTTTCTTTCTTTACTCATAAATATGTTTAATATGAAGAAAATATAAAACTTGTATTATTTCAAGTCATAGAAAGGATTTCTGCGGAATAAAAGAGTTACGTTTACAAATCAAAAAATACCCTGGCCTAAAAAAAAATTTTCCCCTTTTTAAAATTTTTAGATGAATGACATGTCTTTAAGATTAATAGATTTCTGTACCGATTAAAAAAAAAAGAAACTGAGTTTAAGTAAAAAAGCAAAACGATAACCAGATTTGGTGGTTAAAAAAATCAGCGGTGTTGCTTCAGAAACTTGGATTTCACCGATGGCGACGGTGCAAAAAATCGTAATCATTTTGCGTAAATCATTTGCTTTTCTTTTCAGAAGGAGCATGTGGGGGTTTGGGGGTTCGTTTTTTCCCCCCAATGGGAAAAAACAATTAGTTAATGTAAGTTAGCTTCCTTTTTTTCAATTCCATTTAAAACTTTTTTTAAACAATTCAAGTTGGAAAATGATTTAAGGTTTTTAACGGAATAACCAACGAACATTCAAAGAAAGCTATGTAACTCTAAAACTAAATCAGATCAGCTGATAACACGGGTAATTTATGACGTAAGGGTCATTAATGACAAAAGGCTTTTAGAAAATAGGACCGAAATAGATTATTAAGAGAATAGAAAGGCGATTGCGATATTAACTGTCATACTCCACACATTCTTTTATAAACAGCGATTACTTTTTGCGGCACTTTATATTTGTACTAACGAGTTTCTTTTCGAAAATGATCAAAATGTCAGATAATAGCATCTTCCAAAATATCTCGGCCTACGCATCGAAATGATATAACACTGATCTGTGTTTGAGAGGCAATAAGTGCCAAATAATGTCGCATTAACGCCAAATTTACAAAATGAAAATGGACAACGTCCAATAAAGGGGAAATATGAAGGGGAAGGTTCCGTAATGGAGCAATAATAATTTTATTTTTAGGCAAGGGATATTTTGGTACTAAGTTTGAGTGGATACCAAACTGTTTTCAAATACGTAGTGGGTGCCTTTTTCAAGGAAAAAAAAAATTAAAATTTTGGTGTTTTTTCAAGATAATGTTTTATTCTTAAAAAAATAACTCATCAAAAGGACTTAAATAGTTCGTCATTTTTTTGGAAGCTAAAAATATAGAGAAAACTATTATTTTGAACCCTATTTAGACCCACGTTGCTCAGTGTGGACTGTCATTTTAAAGAAAAACATAATTTATAAACAGAAAAAAAAATTAAATTCCAAAAAACTATTTTCCGATCTAATATCAAAGATAATGTTTGATTCGAATTTTCTGTATTGTGCAATAATTTACCCTTTTTATTTGTCTTATTTTAGAAACAATAATAGCTAAAATGGTTTTTTTGAAATTTTAAAGACCCAATAAAAAAAATTGCCCTTTTTTTAATAAAAAAGGTGGGGAACGTAAAAATCACAATTTTATCGGGCAAAAGACCTATCTTATGGGAGGAGGCGAGTTACATTATTAAAAATACGTAGATTAAAGCACTAAAAAGTACTCTCTATAAGCGGGTTGAAGACAGTACTTTTGGACTTGTTTTGATTTTTTATTAACGTTGCGCTCTAAAGCAACAGCAGGGCTATTAGGACTGTATTTTTGGAACTATACCGCTGTGTTCGCTTTAAAAATATAGATCCCAAATTTTAATCATTTTAATAAAAAACAAGAATGTCACAAACTACATGATAAGTACAAATGATGGACCTGATTTTGAAAAATCAAATTTTCGAACTTACTGCATATATTACAATAAGTAATACATTAATGTAAAGAGAAATATACCAAGTTTTTTTTCTTTTGCAAATGGTCTCAACAGCACATTCAAGATCATTGTGATTGAAATCCAAACAGGGTGATAATGACAGAAGAATTTTGACTGTAAATTTTGAAATAAAACAGTGATTGATAAATCTGAAGGTCAAAACACTTCTACTTTATAAAAAACTTTCAAAAAAATTTACAAATTTTTTAAAAAATTTTTTTAAAAACCTGTCCTGTTGATTTTTTTCCAAAAAAGAACACATTTCGGTAAAACGTCTTTAACGTTTGACATCTTGTGAAAAGTTATGGATTTTTCCCTTAAAATACTTGTAGTTTTTGTTATAGTGAATGGAAAAAAAAAAACGGGATTTTTTTTTAAACCCAATAAGAGGGCTAAAAATAAAATATAAAAAATGTTTTTTTGAAAAAATCATGATTTTGGGGTAGTCGATACCAAGGAATTCGTAAAAAAGAATTTTTTTAATTTTTTTTGTGAATTATGCTAACCTATAAAATTTAAAAAATTTTTAAGAGAAATAAAATAAATTTTTTTAAAATTAAGTTCATTATTCGGGGAAGCAAAAATAAATAGTGGCAAAAGCAATTGCACACGTTGACAAATTTTTTGCTTCACATATCAGATTAGTTTTAGAGTCATGTTAGTGATCTATTACTGTCTGTATATTTCTAACCATTACTTTATAACTCAAATTCACTTAATCTAGCTAGAGAACATCTAAATTTTATACCACCATCATATGGGAAATTTCTTAAAAGTTCCGTTTGGAAAACAGCAATATATATGTTCAATTTATAAGATTTAAGATTGTGTCAACCCCAAAACAGTTGAATGCAGAGAAAAAAACGCGCGCGCATTTCTGAAAACATATCACACCCTCTGATTTAACTGAATTATTAACAGAAAATTTGAATGACAAAAGACAAAGACCTAAAATATCCGTTAAATCATGCTCAAGAATTCCAAAGTCCTGCAGATGGTGTAAAAATCCATATATTGATTTCACGTTTCCTGTGATTTATTGCCAGTGTCATAATAATGGTTGAGTTGAGAGGCGAGAAAATTTTTTTTGTTAGAGTAGAGTTGTTAAACGATGTGGAAGAAACCACGTGACGTCGGTGACGTCCCATCGAATAGTTGGATGTTTACGAAATTTGCTCTTTTTATTTTTCCGAACAGCGGGAAGAGTAAAAAGTTCTTCATTAGATATACCTGCATGTTTTTTTTTTCCCTTTTATGAATGGGTCAATTGTGTGGTAGAATTAGTGTTCAGGTTATGGGGAAAATATCGGGGGGAAAAAAATCTAGCGAATTTTTCAACAAAATATTCATTCAAATTTGTAGGATTTAGTATAATTTCATCGACGAACAGGTTTTAAATTATGGAAGATAAATATTTCTTCTAAAAAAATCTCGATAAAAAAAAAGCCTAACATAGAGCGTATTCAATATTTTGAAAATATTTATTGTTCGGGAAAACAACAAATTTAGTTATAAACCAATCCTCCCGAAACGATATTTTCTAAAATTACAGTAAATTAAGATTAAATAACTTGTGTATCTTACAGTTATGAATTAAATTATTTAAATCTGATAAAACTTGTAAAAATAACGTTTTCAAAACGAGCTTTAAAAACTATTCATTATACTCAAGCGTCCTATCTTGCAACTCTTACTCCCCCGTATTTGTTTATAAATTTAAAATATAGTTGTTTAAAGATTTAATGCAAGCCACATATGCATTCTTATATATATACCCACTCTCTTTTTACATTATTTTTTTTACACGATTTTCAAAAAACACGGTTCACCAGTATACTTTTTTACATGATTTTTGTTGTATATCCAACTCTCTTTTTATATTATCTTTTTTTACACGATTTTCAAAAAACACGGTTCACCAGTATACTTTTTTTACACATTTTTTAAATTCTAACCTTGACAGTGTACTCAGAAAACGGTCAGTTTATGCTCACACATGTGACTTGGTCTTCTTCATGGCTTGAGAGGAATTTCTGGAGTTAAGAGAAAAATCCGAATACAGCTGATTTAATTCAGGAAGGATTGAACTAGGCTACAAGTATGGAACATTTTCTTACTCATGATTTTGAGATAGAATGCGCGTCAAAATTTCAACGTAATCTTAAGCTTTTTGCAGCAGGATATCAAAAATTATATAAGAAACTTTAGTAGCACTCTTAACAGCTAACACAAAGCAGCTAATAACAGACTTCATAACGAAAAAATCAACAAAGGTGTTAATAACGAATGAAACTCTTCATTTGAATCAAAATCAATAGTTGCTAGACAGGATAGCAAGATGACGATAGCATTTTTGCTTCAGTTTGTAATAAACGTGCACGCTTGCTATCCAGTAACGATGAATACTTGTTATATAGTTAATAGTTTTATTCCTAATTTCAATTTTCACTTTTATATGTTGTCTATACTTATAGATTAAATTTTCACAGTACATTAATTTAACTTTTTTTTGTAATAAAAAGGAACTGTTTTTGTTTAATACATATGTAACACATGAAAATCAAAATTACTTTTTTGCATGTTTTTTTGGGAAAATATTTAGAGTTTTTTCATCTTACACGTTTTTTTAAAATTATGGAACTTATCGCCAAATGTACCATATGTTGCATGAATTTTTTTTGACAATTTTTTTCACGGTTTTCTAAGGAATGTACAGTTTGTGTAAAAAAAAGGGTTGGGCGTATTTTACTTAGTTGCAACAGCACATGATACAACAGCGATATATTTTTGCATAATTAAATTAAAAGGATTTGTTTTGCAATTCACACACATTCTGCTAAGAAAGTTATTTTTAATATATTTCATACTTTAAGTTAATAACTTAATTTTAATTCCTCTTTGACAACAAACAAAAATGTTATAATTCTAAAACGTTTTCGGAACAGAAATATATTGACACTAGGTATAGATTTACATCCCCCTAACAGACAGTTAAACTTTTTTTACATAAATGAAAAAAGGTGACTACATAAAAACTCTTCTCTACACTTTTTTAAAAAAGTGCTGACATTACAATCCCAAAAGGATTTTCTTTTTCAATTTTTTCAGAAACCATTTATCAACGAGATTGATGCATTAAATGGAACTCCGAATGTCAGCCTCTTTTAGATTGCCAAACCCGAACAGGGTTTTTATTCTATCTTGAATTTTTATAAAGAAAGATAAGATATTTGAAATCTTCTTTAACCCGTCAATGTATGATGATAGAAATTTTCATCATAAAATTTAGTGAACAGAAAATTGTACACTAAACAGGTGTACTGTAAATTGGTTAATGATGGCAACTTTTTTCACGCATATTGCGTAATAAGGAACGTATCTGTCAAATAAACTAAATGTCACAATCATTATAGCGGGTTTGAACTTGCCCTTTCGTTGTCTGTTATGGTTGGAAGAAATGTGCGATTTCTTGAATATTTTTGTTTTAACTAATCTCAGATTTTTTGCTAATAAAAGCGATAATTAGTGGATAAAAGGTTTGTTTTATGTGTTTCTGTTATTTTCTGTGCAATTCATATCGAATACCCCAAATCAAGGGTGTTTAATCCCGTGCCCGCAAAGCTATTTTCGTTCGTCTGAGACTGCTTACTTCTACTATATCAATATCAACCCTGGCCGAAGACTAAAAATATCCCCTTTTGAAAAAGAAAGAGCTTACAAAATAAAATCCTATTTCAGTTCTACATATTAATGTGAATCGTTATTTTCAACGAAGAACACAATTTAATCAATCATCAGATCTCGACTTAATGATAGCAATCTCGAAGATGCTATAAGATTGAATGCCTGACTTTGAAAAATTAGTGGATAATATGCAAAGCTAAAAATCAAATTAAATGTAACTATTTTGAATTTTTTGTTACCATTTTAGTGTAGAATATTGCTTATGATACTTAAGATTGCATTAAAATAAAGAAATATTAAGAATCGTTATACTTTATTTAACCGCCCCCCCAAAAATTTTCCCCGTTTTTTATCGTCTGAGGGGAAAAAGGGTTAAACCCTCCCCCAAACCGGGGAAAAATTTTACATCTTTATGCAATTGTTCATTTCTAATGTAGGAATGTTCTTCTTTTATTTTTTTACGTTATTTTTGTAGAAAAGTTTAGAAGAAAGGGACACACATTGAAGATTACTTGGACCAGTTTGTGAGGGGCCAGGGGGTCTTTTATTAACATATTTTTTTTGGGGCCAAAATTTAAGGCAACTCTTTCCAAAACCAAAACCCAAGAAGTGAAGGAGAATAAAAGATGGAAAATTAGAAATTTTTTAAATACGAAGTTGAGTAAGTGATGTGGCAATTTGGGGAATGTTATGATAGAGCGTATGAAGTGACAGCCAACAGAAGTTATTCCAATTTAGGTAAGGGATACGTTGCCCGAAAAAAAAAATCTTCCATTAAGTTTGGGATCGTCATAGAAGCTGGTGGGTTTGAAAATAGTGGGATCTGAGATAAATTAGAATTGAGTTTGGGGTGTTGTTTTGATAGGGGGTCCGGGAAACTAATGTATTTTATATATTGTGTGTTTGTTAGCGGATTTTCTCCCCCAAAAAATCCAACATTAGAAGTTTGGAAAATATTTAAAAAAGACAAAATTTGGGGAAACTAGTTCTTTCGTTAATCCTACACCTCTAGTTCACCCTGATAATCAAAGAGAAGGGCACCCTAGGGGGGCAACTTTACAAGTTAAAAGGCGGCTGGCTATCAGAAGATGGCTTGTTGATGAAAATTACGACGACGAGTATCAAGATGTAGATTAAATTAGAATAATAATTGTTTTTACCAGAAATAGAAGTGATACAAATATCAAGGAAGGATTGAGAATTATTTTCTTGTTCATAAACTAATTTAAATTTAAAAAAATTTGCTTTTTAATCTTCTTTAAAAGGAGAGTTTAATGAAGGTTTGAAAAGAATTTAAAGTTATTTGATTTAGAATTTATATAAACCAGGGAAAAAGACTTTACTTTAAAAAAAGTTTTTTTAAGGTATCCGATAGTTTGGGGAAACGTGATTTAAAAAATTGGATAATATTTATGATATTTAGTGTCACTTAGATTAGAAAAAAGTATAAAAAATTGTTTTTAAAAATATATTAATTTAAAAAATTTTATAAGACAAATTTTTTCAAAAAAACCTAGAATACACATTAAATTTTTTTTGAAAAATGCTTTGAAAAATTTTTTCGTTATAGTCAGACCCCTAAGAGGTGAACTAGAATTTTTTAAATATATAAAGAAGGAATCCAGTTTTATTATAACAGAGAAGAGAAATTTTAAGAAAACGACGATAATTATTTTAATGGGTTGTAACTCTGAAAATAATGTGAATTTTTCAAAAATCGTAGTTGAGCCTCTGCACAGAGGTCTGAGCTATATACAGGCAAAATATTATTACAAAAGAAGCATTTTTCACAAAAGGAGAATATTCTGAAAAAAAGTTATTCTAAGTTAATTTTTTGCGGAAATAGTGTATTTAAACAATTTTTCTATCAAAAAAAATGTCCTTAAAACAATCTCATACATGTATTCTAATCTAAGTGCCACTAAATATAATGGAAATTATCCATTTATGCGCTTTCTTTACATCACGATTCCGAACGCGTAGTAGGATACCTTAAATCATGCATTTATATTATACGGATGGAAAACGTACAACCTCTGGAATTGTAAACTTCAACTTCCTAAATAAATTCATATTAAGCATTTTTTTTTCCATTTGTTTGAAAAAGTATTTTCCTTTAAATAGTTTTGTTCTAGTTTGTCAATGAAACAATATATCAATGATAACAGTTACAATAAATATTATCAATAATAACGTATATTATCAATATGGCATCTTTTCACCACATATCTATCAATATATAAAAGGAGAAAGCGACTCCCCTCACTTTTTTTGATTTTCCCCGGGAACTACTCGAACTACAGATTTAAAAACGTAGGCGGGGCGTGTTCCAAAGAAAAGGGAAAGCAAATAAGAATTCGTTCTTGGAAAAAAGGGAAACCCAAAAGGGGGGTTGTAAGGCGTCAGAGATAAATATTCCCGTTTTTGAACTATGAAACTTACTAAAGTGAAACTTGACAAACATGCTCTTTTCATAGAGCAGAGATCCTCTACAAAAGTCGTTTTGCAAAAATAGATCCCCAAGGAGTTTCGAGGGGCGTTATATGTAGAAGATAATCCCATTTTTGAATTATTAGACCTACAGACCAAATATGGCAGACATACATTTTCATGGAGTAGAGATCCGCTACAAAAGTCGTCTTGCAAAAATAGATCCCCAAGGGGGTTTCGAGGGGCGTTATATATAAAAAATAATCCCATTTTTGAACTATTAGACCTACAGACAAAATTTGGCAGACAAAAGTCATTTTGAAAAAATAGATCCCCAAGGGGGTTTCGAGGGGCGTTATATGTAAAAGATAATCCCATTTTTGAACTATTAGACCTAAAGACAAAATATAGCAGACATGTATTTTTCATGGAGTAGAGATCCACTACAAAAAGGGTTTCGCAAATATCGAAACCCAAGAGGCGTTCTAGCAAAAAATTCCCTTTTTGGAACTACTAGATCTATATGATCTAGATGATTTATATGATTCTAGATCTATTCCCATATTACTTTCGTGGAATAGAGATTAGATACAAAAGAGATTTTGCAAAAATCCACCCTCAAGGTGCCTAAAAATTGTTAAAGAGCGGTACAAATAAATATTCTCGTTTTTGGGAAATTTTTGGGCCTATAGACTTTAAAAAAAATGGTATTGGGTTTCTAGGGGGTTTAAACCCTTTTTTCGACCGACAGTACTTTTTAAGTACCACTTTTTAAAAATTTCGAGAATAGCCATTTGTAGGAATATTCTGGGCGATATTTAAAAGGGAATATTCTTTTTAAATCTTTCTCTTCCAAGATATATGGACGGTGGTTGATATATTATCAGCTGACGGCGTTTTCAGCGGATTACGAGGATTATTATTCTTATCTCGAAAAAATAGTTAATGCCAAAATTTAAGTGTCGTATTTTTTTCTATCTAAATTAAGACCTTAGAAAATTATTTGACTCTTTATTTTAAGTGTGAACAGTGCATATAATTTATTTTACAGTTGAATATCTTTAATTAATTAGCTCTAATTAAATTTCCCAAAGTTGAGTATTTTGTTTATGTATATCCCTTAACTTGTATGTAGTGATTCAAAATAAAAAATATCCCATGAAAAAAACTGCAGTAAATCATAATGCGGTCGATAAAGGGTTAAAAAGCATTATAGATAAAAATTCACGTTTTTGAACTATTAGACGAAATTTAGAAAGAAAAATTTATTGACTTGAAATTTGGGCATAATCCCCGGGGGAAATTTGACCCGCTACAAAGAGGTTTTCGAAATTCGACCCCCAAAAAGGGGGAATTTCAAAGGGGGTAAAGGTCAATACAAACACATATTCCTGTTTTAGAATTATTAGACCAACAGACAGAAAATTGGTAGGCATATTCATTTTATGGTGTAGAGTTCAACTAACAAAAAAAAACTCAATTCAGTGGTGTAATTTGGAGAATCAAGGCCCACTGTCCATTTAAATTTTCATGACTTTGGGGATGAGGTGATCGATACTCTTCCCCAAATGGTCACCTGACTAAAAACCCCCAGTGCTTAGTTCTTAAGTAAGCCTGGTACTCATTTATCAACCCACTGAACAGATGAAAGGCTAGGTCGACCGTTCTCAGGACCTGTGGCGTAGAAGCACGATACTCTACCATTCAGCCACTGAGGTCAACTAAGAATTGGTTTTGCGAAAATCGACCCTAAGGGGCGAGAGGGTCTAAGGAGCATTATAGATGTAAATTTCTGTTTTTGAACTGTTAAAGCCATATACTTGAAAATTGGTAAGCATGTTTCTTTTGTTGAATACCGATCCGTTAATAACGTATTCGACAGAAATTGACTCCTAAAAGAAAGAGCGGAAAGTTATTGGGGCGTATTGATGAAAATTTCTAAACTACCGTTTTCAAACTACTAGACCTACTGGAATGAAATTTGATATGCATGTTTCTTTTGTTGAATTGAAATCCGCTAATAATTGGTCTTGGGGAAATCGACTCTCAAAAGGGGTTACACGGAGCTTATTTATAAAAAACAATTTTGGTACTATTAAATTTTTACTTGAAATTTGGTAAGCATATTTATTCTGTTGAGTAGAAATCCACTAAAAATTGGTTTTGTAGAAATCCTCCTTGGGGAAAGGGGGAGGGAGGAGTTATTGGAACGAAAACATAATTATATTTCAATTTTCGAGATTTATAAATCCTGTCTTTTTTAAATCAAGAGGTGAGCGTTATAGGAATGTTTTTCAAAGCAATCGAACACTTAATACTAGGACTTAAATATCGATAATTTATGTTTATATAAGCTTATTCATTAATCATCGCAAAATACTCAGCGAAGAAGGGGAAGATAACGGATATTATATAAAAACCTTGAACCCCAAACGTATTTTATGTAACGTTCCTTGTAAACGTTGATTTATTGATTGATAAACGCGGAATAATTTTACGCAGAAAAGATAGTTACCGGAAAGTTTGGAATGAGTGTTTTTTTTGGACTTTGCTTCACTGCCAAAATGGTATTCTTGCCAAAAAAATCGTTTGTACTCGAACAGAACACTCTTCGAGGATGTTAAGTCACAAATTTGTCACCCAATGTCTACAAATGATCTCTAGATATCCCTTGTAAGATCCAAAACGATCCGGGAAGATTATATGATGGAAAAACTTCAGAAACTCCAAGTGTTTTTCCACCCTATACAAGAGCGCAGCATTGTTGGGCGAGTGAGCGAAAAGAGTTTATTAACCGTCCCACTATAAACTAATACGAATGTTATTGATAATGGACCTTATAACTGAACCATATGAAAAAGATGACACCTAAGTTGGTAGCCCGTTTCCCCCAAATTCCACAACACGCCAAACAGGGGGGTTTTTTGAGTTTGCAAGAATTAACACCCAATTTCTCCAAGGTGTTTTAAATTTTCCCCAGACCGAACCCGCGACACGCCTGACCATTAGTTCGGGACCATAACCGCTAGGCAACCAGGATCTTTATGCCTCTTTCGATACAATAGCTACTGTGGTAGGGTCAATGAACTCGTCAGTTATACACTCGCTATTCTAACACTGCAGAACGTATGACAGAAAGTCAGATGAAGTATATACATAAATGTAAATAAATGCCTCTTTTGAAAAGTAATCAACAATTTTTCATTAAAATCCGCAGTGAAACTAAACAATTTTATCATATATCTTGAAAATTTCGAAAAAGAAGTACTATAAATAAATAGCACCATCAAGATAGCATTATATAAATGTTCGAAACAGATTCCTATCATGGATCATCACAGAACTGTTATACATATGTATGAACATAGAAATTTGCAAGCTGATGTTTATAAAGCAAGAATTCATTTTTCACATCTTGTTGTTTCTTGCGAAGTAAGTCAGAAGGCAACTAATCATTGACTAGGAAGCAGAATCCGATGTTCAGGTTGTTCTGTCAAAACGAATGATTTGCGATGTATCTCGTATGGAAAAGGCATACTAGGATCATTTATTAGAAATATAGATCGAAATTCCAGCCCCAGTGTGACAGGGTATATAAATCTTTAAAATAATATTTTAGATTCTTGGTTTTGCCTCATGCTCATTGAAGAGGCAGAAAAAAAACTTTTCAAATTCTGTGAGTTACTGGAATTCTGGAATTACTCATAAATAAATAAAATATTACTCATACACAAGTAAAAAGATAACAAAACACTTCTCCTAGGATTATTTTAAACTTTTAGTAGCATAGGCACACTGCATTAGCAATCTCAGATACCTTTAAAAAGAGCGTCCACCAAAAAACATTTGTGTCTAACAAAAGAAAAAATTTGCACCGTAAAAGAGTATTTTCTTGTATTTGAAAACAAATTTTCTCAACAAAAATACAAGTCGCTTTCCAAAAGTGTTCTACTCCTGTAAACAGTCCTCAACAAGAAAGAAAATAATGCCTTTAATTAATTGGCAATCAAAATATCGAGAGAGTTTCATCTACTAAAATTAATTAACAAAACATTATTACTTTGATAATTAAAGAACGTTTCCTTCTTTAAAAGAGTCTGCCTCAATAGACTAAATTCATGAAGATAGCATTCCTGATTCAAGTGTTCTTCATAGGATTCAAAACAAACTCACAATGACTTGTACTCGTTCTACTTTTAAAATTTAGGTAAAATTTCTAATTCGATAATTCGGGGAAGATGCTCAAGTGTAAAGATTCTACTAGAAGTTTTTCAAATTTAAATCCGCATTTCGTTTACTAGAGCCCCTGCAAATTTTTCAGTTTTTTTTGCAAAAACATTTAAAATTTATAATTAAAAACAGTAAAATGAGTAACCACCAATATTAAACATTAATATTTGAAGATTCGCGAATTCTGGGTAAGCTAAGAGCAGACCAGTATCAAATCCAGATTTGTAGAGAATTCAATTTAACGTATGGAGATAGCTTTACGATACCGGATCCGTCGAAAGAAATCCTTGCCACGACGGCCAGAAAAGATCTCCATTATAGCGAGGCGTAATAATAATAATATATGCTACAACTTCTCAGCTGTCTCGTGGTTTGTATGCGACCACAGGAATTCGAGTATCACGGTAGCTATTTCCAGAACATTTATAAGAAAGGGATGTTTGCACAAGACCTATTACCGGCATCCCACTCAGATCTTCGAACAGTAGTCTATTCAAAATGGTGAACAGATCATAGGGATTGAAGCATGGATTAATAGGTTGTGATATGGTCACTCTTTGGTGACCATATCTTTGATTGTCAGCGTGAATTAGAGGTGTGGGATTCTCAAATTGAATAGACATTTTAAAATCCTTAATATGACGTGCGAAAATAACACTTAAACTTCTAATAATTTAAATATAAATTTATATAAGTGAGAATCTAATAAACCAAACACACAGCGATAGTTAAACCGTATCACGTAATTTAGACCACTTTATCTAAATAATTATATTATTCGCCTACTCTCAATTCTGATAATATTACAAGTCCTAATATCAAATAATCAGTCCTGCCTTAAGGGGGTCACTTCACGCAGCATTTTCCCTATCTCCGTAATGTTAAAAATGACCAATTTTAAGGAACATTTTTAAAACATTGGCATGTTGTACAGTCATGATTTTTTTTGTATGCATTCATTGTATTGTTTTTATTATTTTAATGGGAGCATTTTTTAAAATTTTGATTAGTGTTTTTTAAAATTTATATGTGGTGTAACACGTCAAAATTTTTTAAAACAGTGAAAAAGTCTTGTACATTTAATCCATAAATATTTTTGAATAATTTTTTTTGGCAAAATCTCTCATTAAAATATTTATTTGTATGAATGTTAACACATGTGCAAAGTTTCAAGGCTATAAAATAAGTAGTTTTTTTTTCAAAATGTTCCTTTTGTGTTGAAATTTACACTTTGAGAAATAGGAATTTAAAGTAAAAACTTACTATTAACTAATGCATGCCAGAACTGTAACTTGGATTGCTAGTGTCATCTGCAAGATCATCTTCTTGTCTACATTTAATTGTTTGTTTTTAATTCTAGCTTCTTTGGTTCATTGTAAACTGTCTATTCTGCTTTTCCTAATACACGCATAATCTACTTCTTTGCAATGTTCGACATTTGTAAAAATCTAGAGAGGGTTGAATGTTTTGGTACATCTAAAGGCACCCAATTTGGTACTGAAGCCTTGATTATATAAATATATAGCTTCATGTACTATAGTTTTTGAAGTGCCAATTACTTTCAAATACAGTTTTGGAATTATACACAAATACAATTTCCGCATTCACTAATATTTTTTGAGTTTTATCAAGCAAGCATCTAGACAAAAGTTCAAAGTTAGAGACCTCTAAATGCTTTTTATGCTATTTCTAATTGCAATAGGTAAAAGTCGTGTTTATGCTTATATGTGTAACCTTTCAGTATGGACATATTATATCTACACCACAAATTACACTTCCATAGGGGCATAAACCGTGTCGCAGATTCAATCTGTAGACATTTTATCAAAAAAATATAAGCTCAAATAAGCTTGCCTTATGGCTAACAAATTTTTCACAAGTTGTTTTTGACCGTAAAACATAGTATCTTTGCAATTTGTCTATTATTTCTGCGTAATGTCCAAACCATTATGGCATTCTAGAATTTTTGTCCTCAGCTTTTGTCTTTTAATTTTGATTTTTAACGCTTTTAAGTCAAGTCCCATCATTTTTTCTCAACACACACACACATGACCAACACATTCTAATTTTTCAATATTGACACTTATCTCACAGGGTTTAGATTCTAAAACTGTTTTGTATGCTTTAGAGTCCCCATAGAGTCCAAATGTTGTGTATATATAAATTATTAGCCAATGTCTGCGAGCGATGGAAGATACAAAATAAAAAAGTACACCTCTTCAACTTCCATTCCCTACTTTTTTACAATGAAACTTGCCGAACACTCATCGATATGTACATTGCTGTTAAAATTACATGAGCATTTCCGCGACAATATTTCAGTATCAACAACTTTCCCAGTGTCCAAACCAACTGCGGTAACAAATCCATTTATATAAGTATGGCTCTTTTTTTTTGCCAGGTACCATCGATAGCCACAGGTACATTTTGGCATCCATTATTAAATGATATTGTTTCGGCAGCAGCTAATGCCATAGACAATTTAGTTACTTTCTCTGTCGCGTTATTTAATGTATGCATGGAATCGTAAAACCACTTTAGTGTTGGTGACAAATTCATGACTCGAAAAATATTTTTGAAACTCTTCTTTTTAATAGACCTCATACCAAATGAAAGTCTGTGTTCACTTCATATAATTTTGTATCTTTTTTTTTGATTAACTACTGTTTTAGTAAAGCCTGGTATTAAGAAATGTTTCATAAGACCACAAAAGTCTAACTTATATTAACAATTTTGTAGCCTAAATTTATGTGAATACCTTGGTTTTACATTTATTTATATATTATTAATGTGTTGTTTTCAGCCCTGAAAACAGTGCAATGTCAGTCATTTTCACAGAAACATTCAAATGAATCAAAAACATAATATTTATTAAACTAACTTTGCTTTTAAAGCTGAATTATTTTTTGTTGATCGTCTGACTGTTTATGCAACGTTTAATTCATCGAAAAGTTTGGGTTTTTTTGTATATTTTCCAAACTTTCGTTTTCAAACGTTTTATTGACCCCAACTCAAGTTTTAAAAACGTTTTTAAACATTTACCGTTATTGTTTTGATGGAAAACACTATTTCACACGATAGCAGAAATTCATTGTATTTAATGAGATAAAAATATAGCATGCGGTTACCAAAAGTAAATAAACAGCTACAACTATTCACTTCACTTCTTTCCTGAATAAGCTGCTGATCAAAAGAATAAATTCTTTTGATTAATTTAAACTATTTGATAAGGCTGAAAAGAAGTAGCATGTGTCTTTTGTTTTGATTTGAAGAGGGGGCGTGGCAGTCAGATGTTTTAGGGTTTGACAAATGTAAACAACTTTTTAAAAAAATGTTAAAAATACTTCTAATTCAGCTAGAGCAAAAATTTAAATTGCATTAGAAAGAAAATGAATGGTATTTTATTTTTCAATCAAAATTGAAAAATCGATTTTTAATTCGATTTTCGTGAAGTGACCCTCTTGATCCAAATTAAGATTCTATCACGGTACAGAAACACCTGGGCTCGCGTACAGTGGTATGCACCTTGTAATAATGGCTTGATATCTTGGTAAATTTACGATAGGCAGTCAATTCACACTCGTATCTCTTCCAAACATAGCTTTCCCTAAATTGCCATACTGCTTACTGAAACTTCTGTTATTTTAAAAGCTATCTTATTTGCATTTCATAATTGTATTTCACTTCTTGGATTTTGGTTGGAAAAGATTTTCCATTAATCTTGGCCGTCAAAGAACCCAGAGGTTATGTTACAGAAAAGACGCGTGAGCCCGTCACAAGAGGACCATTCTCTGCTCTGATGAGTCCCAGTTCAACCTAACCAGGGATTCTCACCGTACTATCAAATAGGGAGAACCAGGAACCCATTACCTACGTTACCAATGTCTGAGAAATCGACTCTAATGGCAGAGGAGTCTTGATGGTCTAAACATGCATCCCGTTGGATGGCCGCACACCTCCATGTCTTTGGAAGAGGCACTGAGACTCCTATGAGGTTTTGGGATGAGGTCTTGGAGCCTTATGTTCCACTTTCCAGAGGTGTACGTAGTATTGATTTCATTTTAATGGATGAATACGTGAGGTCGCATAGAGCTCATTTGGTTGACGAATTTCTGGAAAGTGATGATATTCGCCGGATGGATTAGCCAACCAGATCTCCAGACCTCAAGCCTATAGAGCATGCCTGGGAGGCTCTGGGAACAGCAATTGCAACTCGCAACCCAGCCCCTAGAACCATCCAAGGCCTGAAAACAGTTTCTGAACGAGTAGCATTAATTGACACAGGAATTCAAACTCTCTTATTTCCTGTATAAAATCACAGTATATCTGGCTGTCGGGAGGACTGTATACCTGTATGAAGGAACCATACCCACAGTATTAATCCATTTTTTTGTTCAATTCTGCAACTGATCTTTCATTCCTTCCGACTCCGATGAGAGTTAAGCACGATCAAGCGTGAGTATTATAACAGTTGAATGTTTCTTTCTTTTTTTGTATTATATCAACCCCTTGGACAAACCAAATTTCATTAAAATATGTCTTGTAGCTCTACAAATAATCGACCAAATCTGAAAAGTCTCTTTAGTTTGAACACCATTGTACTTAACCAAAATTTAAACTAAAAGCTTTAAGGTATCCGACTACGTTCAGAACGTGATTTTAAAAAGGCGCATAAATGGATAATTCTCATGATATTTAGTGTCACTTAGATTAGAATACATGTATAAAATTGTTTTCAGGACATTTTGACAAAAAAATTATTTAAATACAATATTTCGGCAAAAAATTAACTTAGAATAACCTTTTTTCAAAATGTTCTCCTTATGTAAAAATGCTTCTATTATAATAATATTCTGCCTGTATAAAGCTCAGACATCTGTACAGAGGCTCAGCTATGATTTTTGAAAAATTCACATTATTTTCAGAGTTACAACCCAATGAAATAATTATCGGTGTTTCTTTCTTAAAATTTCTTCCCTCTGTTGTCGTAAGACATGGATAAACCAACACAAGTTGTATATTTCAAAATTATAGTTACAGTCGTACAGGAGTGCAGGAGCTATATACAGGCAAATATTATAATAGAAGCGTTTTTCTAAAAGGAAGTATTTTGAAAATGGGTCATTCTATATTCATTTTGTCCATACTTAAATAATTTTTATTTAACTCTCTTGTTCTCTTAAAACAATTTTATATACATTTAACAATTTTAAATGATACTAAATATCATAAATATATCCATTTATACACTTTACACAAAAATCACGATTCAAATACTCTGATCTATAACGTAGTCTGGAAAAAAATTTTTTATCATTTTTGTATCATTCCCCAACATTGTAACTGCTCTTACACTAATAATTTGAGTAAATGCTGTACCAATGTTAAAGATTTTCACAAGACGTGACAATTACATAAAGCAGTGGGTGTTATAACATATCTCAAAAATTATATGAGAGAAAGAGTTTTAAAATACTCTCCTTCTCCCCATTTATTTTTAAATGTTTACTGTTTTCAAAAAATCTTCTTAAGATTTATCTTAAAAAATTTAAAAGAGAAAAATGTGATAAATGAGGCGTCAGAAACAGTTACGTTGTTTATTGGACAAAAATTTCCAAGTGAGAAGATGAAGGTGATGGAATGCTTTTATTAGATTACTTCAGGTGAGAATGTTTCGAGTAAAGTTTTATAAAAGCTGTAGCTTCAAAAGAATTTTGTAGAATTTTTACAGAACTATGAACTATTACTTCCGCTTAAGTAATTGATATAAAACTCTATCCATCATCGTCTTTTTTCAACTATTCCACTGATGGCGTTATCAAAATTCTTCAGCCTAAGAATTTTAAGAATATTTTTTAAATGTTTATATAAAAAGTTCCTGCTTACACAAAAGCTCTCGTTTATTAACAGAAAAATGTATTCAAAAATGTTTCTAAAAATAATAAGATACAAAAATATTTAATATAAATTAGTAATTACGTAAGATGTACATGTTATCAAAACTTTTTGATAATACGCTTTACTTTATAAAAAAAACTAAAACTAAAAGAGATAGCCATTTTCATAAAATACCGTCAGTTAGGCGAAACTTTTTACTAATCTGTAGCGACTTATGATAAGTTATGTCCAGAATAAAACGTTAAAATATGTTTAATAGAAGCTTCGAAGTAAAGACTTACTTTTTTTGACACTGATTTATATGTTTTCAAAACTTTTTAATAAGCTATATATCTCAAGAATGTTAGCAAATAAACATACATAATTGGAAAACAAATTTCTGTTCACTAAGGGTAATTTAAAAAAACGTAATTTTATACACATTTTAAGAATCATGCAATGCTTAGGAAAGACAAAAAATATATAAATTATTGATCAATTATTATATTTATAATTTCAGCTACCTGTACTGTTATTTTATATTACCTACTTCAAACCCTTCGTCTTATTCATTAAATTCTCTAATTATTCTTCAGCACAAAATGCATTGCAAGTAAACTATATTTTTAAGTTATTTGCAAATAACGTATAACGTAAATAGTTACTTGCAAATAGCATATTTGCATAACCTATCCGAAATATTTTTTTTATGAAAGAACGAACAAGTTATTTTCATTATTTATAAAATAGGGGAAATTCCTAGAGCAATTTACATAATTAAAGGCAAAGAAAATAAAGAAACTATCAATTGAAATTCATGAAAGTAGATTCCGCGATTCATTTATAAAATTGAGGAACATCCGGATAAAAAATTGAGGAAAACTCATTTTCTACTAAGGAACTAAGAGTGATTGTATTGTATTTCCTTCAGAAATTCTAAAAAATTAATATTTTTTGAATAAATCTAATGCATTTTTAGTATTCTAATCACTCAACAAAAGTAAATATACAAAGAAGAAATATAACTATTTTTAAAATGCAGGTTTATTCCAAATATGTGAAGTAATAATGCCAAATGTCGATATTAAGTTTCTCAATTACAATTCCGAATTGTAAGCTTTTTTTACCAAAAAATATGAAAATGTACATCAAGGAGATCAAGCATCAAAACACGTAGTTTTCTACAGTTTTTTTAAGGCTAGAGATAGAATGGCTAACACGAAAAATAAATTCATTAGATTATTTGGTAATTCTTAATATATAAATATCTCAAGTTATTTTGTTTACTTAATTTGAACATCACATAATTGCAGTGCTGCTAAATGACAAGCATCTCAATGCATATACTTAAAATGTAAGCTAATAGTGACACTTACAACCAGGGACATCATTCGCAAAACAAGTAAAATAAACGTTATCTAGAAACAAACATAATAGCCTTTCTACTGTTCTGTAAAAAAACCTTAAGATATCTTGTCTCTAAAATACTAATATATATTCTCGAAAATCTCTTGAATAGCCAATTTTATATTCGGCTCAAGCCGACTGAGTTGCGTAGTTAGTTTGTCCCTGGCTTTCTGCACCCAAAATTACGGGTTCGTTCCCGGCCCGAGTCGGTGGATTTCCATGATGCAGAAAATCGACAGTGGCCATGTCGTATGATTATGCGGCATGTAAAAAATCCCTTGAAGTGCCCGTTTGGTTTGGGTGTTTTCAGAGAAATTAAATTCCTAAGTTCAATTTTGCATTGTCAGAGCTCAGGTGCCTCCCTCTGGGGAGTCAAAATGACTTGCGGCAATTGGTATTACCTATATGGTGCCGCATTAAAAACTGATACCAGCTCCTGGGGAATGAAACAGGTCTGCAAAGGTAAAAATACCAATACGCAGCCCTATTAGAGAGAAAAAAATATTCGGCTTAAATAGTAGTCAGTAATAAAGGATCTGTTACTCTAGAAACACATTTATTGAACACTAGATAATAATTTTATGATAAAACAAATGTACTGTAACCGTAATTAAAAATCTCTAATGTAACAAAATCGTTAAATGAAATCTGATCGAATACTTTTTATGCTACATGCAATTATACTGCTGCTAAAGTTTTAAATGAGAAGATTCTAACTTTTTACAAATGATGCATCCGTCTTAGGAAATTTCGTGAAAGAATATAAGATTCCTACGTATATGGATACATTTCGTGCTACCCGAAAAGACGAAATAAGAGTTCGATAATTATTAAAATACCGTATAACAATTGTTGAAAACTTTAAAAGTTCCAACATACAATGAAAGATACTATATACATACGTTATCTATAAGGCAGGGTCCTTAATCCCCGAGCAGTGGACGGATGTCTAAGGAACATTAAATTGTTTTCTGTTTTGCTTATTGTGGTATATTTTTCTCACATTTGTGTGACTTTCCATGGGTGAGAGGTTAACAGGGCGTTGTGAGACGTCACCTAAGGCTGCACCAATACTGCGCATGCACAAAATATCGTGATATACAGGGTGTTCCCAAATATCGTGCCCAAACTTGGAGGAGGTATAAAGTAATGTGAAAAGCCATAATTACATAGGAAAACATGAACGGAAAGCGATAGGTGGGGCGCTGTACGCGAGCTCGCAAGGTCAACACGTGGAGTTTCCTCATTTCACACACGGACAGCATCCGATGAACATGAATCGTTATACGAACGCCGAGTTAGTGGATATCTGCTTCATTTACTACCTAGCCAACGAAAATAAACGTGCTGATGTTCGGTTGTATGGGGAAAGATATCCAACAAGGTGGCAACTGAATCATCCAACGTTCGCTCAGGTACATCAGAACCTGACGGAACATGGATCTTTCAGAGCCACGATTGAAGGTACTAGGTGGTCACGAACTGCACGAACACCCATATTTCAGAAGGGTGTGTTACATGATGTAGACCAAAATCTTTGGTACTAGTGTACGGGCACTTGCCGTTGCATCGCCCAGTGTTTTCGAACATGTCCGCCAATCCATGTCGCGTTGTTGTCGTGCGTGCATAGATGCCCCAATGGTCGCAATGTCAAACACCTATGATACTTTTTATTTATTATTGGTTTTTGTCTTTGTGTGTCTTACTGTATTTATGTGTCTCTTTATCTAGTTAAGGTTGCATTTCCGCCCATACTTTCCAATGTAATTAAGAATCCTCAGGATGTTCTATATCTCCCCTCCAAGTTTGTACACGGCATTCAGGTGCACCCTGCACAAAATATACGAGTTCTTATAGCAAATAGAGAAGCTTAAGTCTCCGTTTCATTTTTTAATTTTACATCACGCTATGCAAAATAATCAGAATTAACAGAAGTCCAACTACATTCTACAATGGTATCACGATGTGAACTGAATACAAACCAGAATACATATAAATCATACTAAAAGCGATAAATCGCTCATTCTTGAAACCGAAATATCAATTATAATTAGTCAGAGATCATTTCCATATACAACAGACAAGATTCTCATTACTTGAAGCTATAAATTTCATGAAGTAATTTGGAAAACTTACTTCCTATTATTAAAAGGAACTGTTAATGTTTCATAACGTTCTAAAAGTCTAAGAAAAATTAAAAATAATTTGTATATTTATTTATTTATTGCACACAAAATATACCATACCTTTAAAACATATGCACTGCAAAATAGTACTCAAGATTCACATTTAGTTTTAGAAAAAATTAAAAAAATTTACAGGAAATCTAGGTAGTGTTTCCAGTTTCTTAGTTTTATTTTCTCTTTTCTTATTGAGCTTCTAAATTGAATTTTTAATTCCGTCCAAACGATATTTTTTTTCCAAATTCATCTACTTTATCTTTCTCTAACGAATTAAAAAAACTTTTAATTTCACGCAGACGATATGTGTTATCAATAATAAACAATTACTTCCGACGTCAAAAGTATCAAAAGAAAATAAAACCTTGTAATCAAAGAAATGAAAAGAATTATCTTTCTCTAACGAATTAAAAAAAGAACTTTTAATTTCACGCAGACGATATGTGTTCTCAATAATAAACAATTACTTCCGACGTCAAAAGTATCAAAAGAAAATAAAACCTTGCAATCAAAGAAATGAGCTACTACTTGAAAGAACTAAAAATGCAATTGACTTAATTACTAGACTTTTATTTCTTTTCTAACGAAAAAGATTATCTTTTGAACTTAATATATATAATTGCACTAAAACCAATGTCTAACCCCAGCAAGAGTATTTTAATGGTCGTATAATTGAAAAGACCAATTATTTTAAATTGATGAGCAATAATAAGAGCTACTAAATTAGAAGTAATTTAAGGAGAAAGTTACAAATCGTAAATTGCAGCACATCAATCTGTTCTTCCAATTTCCCAGATAGAATTGACTGTAATTACATCCTGTTAAAAAAAATCAATAGACCTTAATGGATATCGTAATGTGCGAAAGAGAATGGCTTCTGAAATTTTAGACGAAGTTGTTGCGGTAATGAATTCCTAAAAGCAATTATTAATTGAAGAGATTGATTAAACTGTAATACTCTTGGTTGATTCCCCAGAGAAAATGAGCAAGATTTGATAATTTATCCGTAATAAATTTATTCAAATACCCAGTGCCGATTTAAGCTTATTTCGGGGCAGGGGTGCAAAAGATCTACAGCATGGATGGGTAGTCTTTTCCAGGGTACGGGCTACTTTTAATTTTTTCAAGGTGTTGCGGTCCGCTCAGTAATCTAGGTGTAGTGAAGTAAGAAAAAGCTCTACAATATTTGTTATAACTTAGTAATAAATATGGATTATGTACTTACCTACATAACTAAGATACAAAAAAAATTTATAAGCGTTTAAGGCAAAACGCAAAATAGAAACATAATAATAACCAGATATATAATATCAAATGATGCAATTTTTATCAAACAATTCAAACAATATTAAAAAGTAAAACATTTTCTTCTCTGAAATTAGTCCTCGTAGTAACCGCCAGAAAAAGACTTAGCATGCACACTGTCAGCCAGTGGTGCACACTAGGGGAAGGGGGTGTCCACGGGTCTGCTCCTTTCCATAACCCTTGATTTTTTTTCGCGATTGTGTGATTATATTCTTTTATACATAGTACGTAAACTTTAATTAAGTGTTTGGTATTAATAATTAATTGCATTATTGCACTAATCATTTATTCAATAATTAATTTTTTATTGTTTTATGCTCAGAAAATCGACAAAATCAAAGGAATATGTTGTTTTATTGAGAATATTTACAACCTCGTGAACCCCAAAGTATCACACAGGGACTTGCATAGAAGTAGCGTGAAGCACACATCCAAAGAAGAGAAGTTAAACACAAACATCATGCCTTACCGGGATTCGAACCCAGCCGCTCGGCACCGTCATCAGCGTCACTAACCACTATACCGGCATAAGCGGCGGAATATTTACGGCGGATTAAAGCTGGTACAACTGCGGTGGACCGACCCTGAACCACACTCCTTCTTTGAAAAGTCTGTAATGACGCATGCCTCAACTGGTCATCGCTGGTACTTTCGTAACTTCGCATTCCTTCAAGTTGGGAGTCACCGGCGATCTATCGACTTATACTTACTCCCACACTACAGGTACCCTTGGTCTGAGGATCTAAATTTCATGCCAGAAACGATTAAGTCAGTTTCGGCCCTGGATGCCCGCCCCAAGCGGCTAATAGATCAACCAGCTCAAATAATTCATGCGAAGAATATACGTATTTTCTGGATTTTGAATAGAATGCAATATAGATAGTAATTAGAAATTACTTCAATAAACTTTCGAAGACAATCAACTAGTTCAACCTGCAAACAGAAAACAGTATTATCTCGCCAGGTGCTCTAGACGGACAAAAGACCCTGCCTGAGGTGCAAATTTAAGGGCGCATTTGATCAATTTAAAATACTTAATATTTTAGGTTCATAAAATGATATATTTTCTGAAACTGCTCATTGTGTGAATTCTGTGCACTTTCACTTTAACGTATCATATTTTATTTTATTTTCTACTCTGATATTTAATGAAATCTTTTGCTTGAAATTAACTAAAGTGTTCTTGAGCGAGTATAGTTAAACATGTACACCTAATAGTTAGCACAACTTAAATAGGTAACATTTATATCCTGAGTGAGGTCACAACGACATTCCTTTCTTTTCAGCTATCAAAGGACAAGGGTAATAAGAGTTTTGAGTGATAGAGAGCCACAGTATGTTTTATATTGTCTGTTACATATTATAAATTAAAACAAACGCTTGTGATTTATCTCACGTCAGACTATTTTTTCGAAGATTGACGCTTGAATAGACGATTCTCTTCTTTTCATTTCATTGTTTGAAATAAAACAGTAATACGTCGAATTTTCAATTATGTTGAATTTTTTAAGACTTGAAATAATAATATATAATAAGAGAGAGAGAAGGTGGCATTAGGAAAGAGTGCGGATCATTTTTGATCCGGGCAAAACTTACACGGCCCTGATTCGCTTTTCACTCTAATTATCCTCACAATTACAAGACCATCCTTATCACTAGCGTTATTTTTAACAGAAACAGCAGTTTTATGGAAAAAATTTCACCTAAATTAATACGTACCCCTCATCATTATCATTACAAGGAGACCGTCTCACCCCAAATATCCTGTTTGATGGGTCAGTCACTTTTCTCCTAAAAGCAACAACCCTTCTCCGGAAACGGGCCGATTAGTATCGCTAACAGTAGTTCAGACACTACAATTGCGATTCAACTATTTTCAAAAGGAGTCCATTGAGACACTGAATAATGTTGTATTTCGTTGATACATAAATGAACTAAGCGCTATGTGGTACTAAGACGCCCACTGGGTGCTTTTTTATGAACTTCGCGTTGTAAAGGAAGGCCATTGGCGAAGCGACAGACCTCGCGATTTGGAATCATAGTCAAATGACGGAATGACCTGAGCTGGTCATCTGAGCTGGTGACCCCTTTTCGAACTTTTCACATTCATTCAACTTGAGGATCTTGAGCCTGGACAGATCTATCGTGTATTAACCCCTCTACACAAAGGGTCTTAAGCGATACTGGAGTTTAAATTCATGACACACCGGCCACAAGTTCGTGACCATGACTCCAAGGAAACAGAAGCTACATAGAAAAGTCCAGGTAATTCCAGTTGGAAAATACTCGTTTTCTACGTATATTAAAAAAATCACATAGTAAGATACGTACATTTGAAAACTCGAAATAATTTAGAAGGAGAATAAAAAAAAAGTATGAATAAAAGTGATGTACTAGTGTTCAAACAGTAATAAAATTCCGTGAAATTCTCATTAATATAGTCATTTAAAAAGTACTTAATTTTTGGGATTTCATTAAGGAAAAAATTTTAAGTCTGCTCAATTGTTAATCATTCAATTTCTGTTTACAACAATATTTTATAGAAAAAACATTTTCTGTGACTTTTTGGAAATCTTTTGCTTGGAAAATAAATAAAAAATATTCTTCGATAAAAACTTTTTTGTCTATCACCTAATTTACAATACAATACAATTAATTAGTGATACATTTAAATATTTATTCTAAACATTTACTATTTTTCCAGTATAATTAACGATAAATGTTTTGAAGTTGATAATGTTTGATATACCTTTTTTAATAAAAAAATTTGTTACATATTATCAAATTAATTCTAGAAACCACTGTTCATTTTTCACGTCACTTTATTCCAAGCATTAAAAGCTATCGAAAACTCTATCTCAATATCTCGTATTTTGTTTTAAAATTTAGTACGGCGGAAGATTTTATTTATGATGAATATATTTTGATTAATAACTGTTCACAAATAATAAACGTTTAATAAAGGAAAATAAATAAAAAGTGACGATGCATTATTTATCAAAACTTTACAAAGCTGTTCAGCGTTTTCTGTTAAAATTATTTCAAATTTTTATCATAGACCTTATTAACCTTATCACTAGCGTTATCTTAACATAGTACGAGAGCAGTTTTACTAAAAGAAATTGCACCTAAATTTAATACGTACATCAATCATTATCATTTTACATAAAGCATTTTACAGATATTACAAATGAATGCTCTTTATTTATTCTGAACAACACTTGATCGGCTTTTTTCCCCTTAAATCAGCATTTCTAAAACTGTTGGGCGTGCCCCTCCTTTAGGGGGCGGGACGACTATACGAGGGGGGGGGCGAGCATATTAAAAAAATCAAAAACAAAAGATTATTTAAAAAAATTATTTAATTTACTGAAAGTAAACAAATAAAATACATTCTGACATAATAAAAAATAAAGTACACATTTACACTGATGTATTATACTTATAAATGTATCAGTGCTGCACAATGTATTTTATAATTAATTTAACAATACTAAGTCAAGAACAAGTTTAATAATTACCAGTGACCCCATGGGATTGTCATAGTTCATAATTAATCCCTTAATTACCGATTATAAGTTACGCGATTCGCTTCCCAATGCCAACAACTTGCCACGTAGATGCGTGTATGTGATGTATTGGGGTAAAAAGGCAAAAATATTCTGAAATAAGTAAATTCTTCACAAACATTGTCAAAGTCTTTTTATTGCATTTCAAAGCCTTCGGAATAATTTTATGGATATCAGTGCATAGAAAAGATCGTACTTCGGAAAGATGTATACATATGTCCGAGAAATTAACGCTTTGGGTGAGCGAGACGTTTATATACGCCGATGGCACTTAAGAGGTTAAGGACATATCCTTAAGCCTTGTCAGCATTAACGAGTAGCAACTCCTCTACACGGTAGGTCTTTAGTAGCTCCTGGATTTAAACCATGACTAAAACATTTTGCATAACTAGAAAATGAACATAAATGCACTGGAAAAACAATTGATTAAATAGAATAGAATCCTATTTACAAAATTCTACAGATAAGAGTGAACTTTATCTTAATATTTGATTCATATTCGATTTCATAGTACTATTTTATATGATTTATATTCATAAGCTCATAGTATTGAACAATTTTTGTTTGTCCTTTGGGAAAAGAGGTGCATACAGGGAATAAATCCCATTAGTTTATTTAACGTATGCAAACATTCCAAAAGGAAATAAATAAGTTTTCATTTCCCCTTCTGTTTCATATATATCTCATTTAGAAATATTTTTCTGTAGTAAAAATATGAATACAGCAAAACATGCGAGCTAAACCTGACACTTCATTAAAAATTTTGAAAATATCTGCATAATATTCTCATTTTCTCCTCCATTAAAAACAAAGACCGTGCAACTCTTAAAATAGTTTCTATTCGATTATACTTGGAACAAATGAATTCGTTACCTGCCCTTTCTTCTTATGTCCTTTTATTACTTATTTTTCACTTCTCCGATCAAATCTATTTTGTCTGAATTCATAACTTTAGAGTGAAAATATGATTCCAAATGAAGCTGGATAATAATGTTTTGCTTCGAACAATTTATTCTAACGATAGAAATTTGAATACACAAGAACATTTCTTTTGGACAAAATGAGTAAACATTTACTTATATGGATTAAAATTCCTTCAATAAAAGAATCTCATTTATTTGTGAAAAGCAGTTTCGCCAAAACAGCTATTTTTAAAATTCTAATTATGTAGTTTAATGGACTTGGACATCCAATTCTGTAGCAAAAATGTTCAAAGCAAATTTTTACCAAATTATTTATTTTCGAAGAAGGAAAAACAATTTAATGTTTTTAAAAACCCGTTCATTTTAATTGTTTTTGTTAAGATTTTTATTATTTGCCTACACCTACGCTTTCATCTTCATTGTTACCAAATGCTTTGTTGCTTGGCTTCAGAAAAATAATGTACTTTTTCTAATGGAAATGTTTGAAATTAGCCTTTAAAAATTACACTTTCTATTTCTTAAACTCACTATTAAAGTATCCGACTACGTTCGGAACCGTGATTTTGCAAAAGTGTACAAACGAATATTTGTTTTTATATTTAATGTCACTTAGAATAGAATACGCTTATAGAATTGTTTAAAGAATATTATTATAATAAAAAATTATATTTTGAAAAGTAAATTAAAAAGTAAGATTTCGGAAAAAAAAGGAACTTAAAATTACCTTTTTTCAAAATGTTCTCCTTTAATGGAAAATGCTTCTATAATAATAGTTTATTGCATATATATAGTTAAGACTTCTTCAGAGGGCTTGAACTACGACTTTTGAAAAATTACACATTTTCAGAGTTACTAACATTTGCAATAATTATCAGTGTTTTTCTGTTAAATTTTCTCCACTCTGCTGTATTATAAAATATGGATATATAAATCCGCTCCTAAAATATATATTTCAAAAATACTACTTCAGGCTTTGTACAGAGGTCTGAGCTATATAAGCAAAATATTATTATTACAGAAGCATTTTCTATAAAAGAAGAATATTTAGAAAATAAATAATTCCATGTTCATTTTTTGCCAAAATATTGCATATTTAAATAAGTTTTAATTGTAGTAATATTCTTCAAACAATTTAATGTATGTATTCTAATTTAAGTTACCCTAAATATTATAAACAATATTAGCTTGTATACATTTGAAAAATCATGGTTCCGAACGAGGTTGGATACCTTAATTTTAAATTTATGAATAAAATCAGATCAGTGTACACCCGAACAAAAGTTTAAAGCCTTGACAAGTGTTTCAGTTTGGGGTAGACCCCCTTCTTACCTAATATTAATTTTTTGCAAATTTATCAACTTAAATGTGTTTTTGAAAAGCCGGTACTATTTACTTTAAGAGATTACAATTTTTAACTGTAGAGTTTAGAACTTAAGAAAACACATGTTAATTAATTGAATTAAAATTTATTTAATGCATAAAATAACTGTTACACATAAAATAACTGTGCAACAAACAAATGCCTTTAGTGAGAAGGATGAATTTGGGGATACAATAACAAAAACTTTTGACATTTGGCATCTATCTTATCAGGTTTAAACTCTAAATATCTCCTCAGTTAATAGTGTGCAGTCTTTTCTTTTTTTTGTTTTTGTTTTGGGGATTGGAAATCGCACTGAAACTCCTTCTCAATCGGAAAAACAAATAAGACTTTCTCAAGATATTCCATAATATGGAATAAATAGCAGGTCTATCTTTTTAAAGCCAAAATTGTTGACATCCGTTTCTTTTTTCTAGGATATACGTTGGTGCCTATTCCTAGTACCTAATTCTTGTAATGTGTCATTTTTCTTTTCAAAGCGACTATATGAATTTATTGCCTACTGTTGTATGACGATAGTCAAAACATTCTTAAACTATGTTTCAAAATCTAAAAAAAGGGCATTTAAATGTTGGTGACGTCAAATTATATTTTAGATTACTTCTGCAAAGAAAGGTAAAATAAGTCCTGTTTTAATAAAATTTATGCTGTCACCTTGTAACTGCAAATTAACCTCATTAAGTTAAGAAAATAAATCTGTTAAATAGGAAAGTCTGGTTTCCACATGATTAAATTTCCTTTTTATATTAGTAACGATCTGGTTTAATGAAAGCCACTATCGTAAACCCCCATTTACACACCATGTACCCCCAAGTTATTTTTTCGCTGACATCACTGGTTTAACCTCTTAAATTCCGCCGGCATATATATAACTGTCCCACTTAATCGGTGCTTTATGTGACCCTGATTTAAATATCCGTTCTTGTGAAATACGATTATTTTCTTTGCTCGGCTTTCAGTAAAACTATTTCGAAGCATTTGGAATGTAATAAAATGTTCTTGACAGAATTTGCAGAAGATTTACTTATTTCAGAGAAATATTTGCTTATTTGTGCTCTCCCCCTATAAATACACCGCAAACGCGCATCTATGTAAAAAAAAGGTAGCAATGGGAAGCGAATCGCGTAACTTTTAATTGGCAGTTAAGGGATTAAAACATAGTTTAATTGTTCCGATTTTCACACCGAACTCCAAGTGAAATATTCTAAATACTTTAAATCTAATTTATGAGAAAAGGAACGGATATCTTGACCGTGCAATCAAGTCGCATTCATGCATGTGTCAGTTAAATTCCTGAAATGTCGAATTAGAGTAAGCAGAAAAATTCAAATTAGATGTCTCAGAATTTTTTTAATCAATTACTCTATGTGTAAATAAAAGAAATATTGAAAACAAAGTGGATGAAATAAGGTAGAAAAAGGTCATAAATACTGTATAAAAATCGCAATAATGTCACAAGCGCACGTCACCCGTATTTCCTGAACACAAAAACCCTATTAGAAAGAGATGAGATTACTTGCATTCATAAATCTTGTATTACCTAAAGATAATGATAGGTCTTTGTGTGAGTGAGTGTTTATTGATGTCAACACTAAAAAGCAACTCGAGGGCTAAAATAGGCGGCTTTTGTATTATTACAAAAACTCATAGTAGTCATTTCGTAGGAATTCTTGCTAATTCCTTATTTTATTCATCTTTATTTCAACAGGGACTGTAAGTGAATTCAACTAGGAAAACACAATCTTTTATTTTCATAAAACGTATAAATAAACACAGTTCTTAGCTTCAAAGCTAACTCTGTTTGAGGAGATAGATAAGTGAACAAAACTGGAGAGAAAGTACGTTGAACCTAAATCTGGATTTTGGCATTTGGCGTCCAACATCAACAACTTTTTAAATGAATTATTTCACTTTCCTACATACGATTTCTATTCCAAAACCTTTTTCATACACTCGCTGGAACACTTTCTTCTGAATATTTCTCACGCTCGATACCCTTCTGAGTGCCAATGCTTTCTATCAATATTTATCTCAATATCATATACATTTTACCACGGCCTCATTTCTAGCCCCTTATAGCTAGCAATGGCAAAAAAGTATAAGTGTCTAATAATTGTCCCAAAGACAGTGCCGCACACAGAAATTTTTCAAGGGGGCGTCGAGGGTAGAAAGACCACCCTTCTCGCATCATGCTTCAATACGCCGCCCAAAATATTCTTTTGTTTTTGTCGATTTTCGGATACGAAAAACAGTAAAAAATTAATATTATTGAATAAATAATTAGTATTAATGAATAAAACTAAATATTGGAATCAAATACTTAATTTTTACGTATTATATACATTAAGGTTATAATGAACAGAAAAAAAAACCAGGGCTCTGAGAGGGTTTTGAAAAAAGGAACTCCTCCCCTTATGTGCGCCACTGCCCAAAGAGGAATACTCTTTTTACTTGATCATTAAGGGCATAAAGAACATAGATCTTAAGACCCGAAGAGGGGCAGTTTAAATCCTGTTACTCCAAAAACGTCATCTTCAAGGACATTAGCAGCTTTATTTCAGAAGTAATTCAGAATCTGAACCGAAAACGGCAGCACAGCTTAGAACTACTCAATGAATAACATTCCCTTTAGAAAATCTAAGCAAGGTGCATAAATCACAGCAACAGATAGAAATGGTTTCCGCACACGAGTCGAATAGAACCAAAATCTCAACTGAAAGAGATGCCTATGACAACATAAAATATTCCAAAAGAAGCTCAATACAAGAGGTAATGCATATTACTTACCGTAACGGCAAAAGAAACAATCATGTCTTATAATATCGCTCAGAAAACTCGTCACTAATAAAGATTTTCATCTTTAAGAAGGGGATGTGCCACGACCCCTACTCCTGCAAGTCGAATCTAGAAATGATAGGATTAAGAGCTTCTAAGAACTGACCCGATGAAAAATTCCTTTTCGACTCGCGTATTAAAAAAGCAACAAACCGAATGTTTATGAATCGGCATCTCAGTACTTGAAATGATATGCTTAAACCAAGGTCAACAATAAATCCTCTATCCTCAATCCCTCAATCCCCTATCCTCTGCCTCAATCCCCTATCCTCTGCCTCAGTCCCCTATCTTCTTTTTCAATCCCCTATCTTCTTTTTCAATCCCCTATCTTCTTTTTCAATCCCCTATCTTCTTTTCAATCCCCTATCTTCTTTTTCAATCCCTATCTTCTTTTTCAATCCCCTATCTTCTTTTTCAATCCCTTATCTTCTTTTTCAATCCCTTATCTCTTTTCAATCCCTTATCTTCTTCTTCAATCCCTTATCCTCTTCTTCAATCCCTTATCTCTTCTTCAATCCCTTATCCTCTTCTTCAATCCCTTATCCTCTTCTTCAATCCCTTATCCTCTTCTTCAATCCCTTATCCTCTTCTTCAATCCCTTATCCTTTCTTCAATCTCTTATCCTCTTCTTCAATCCCTTATCCTCTTCTTCAATCTCAAATTTTGTTTCCCTCATGAATTGGCTCAATTTTTTCCTCTTCCTCAATCTGACACATTCTTTTTCTTTTGCAAAATATCTTAAACACTCGTATCGTAATATTTTTCTTGAATATTTTCCTCTCTCAACCCCACATTTTTCCAAACCTATTTTTGCTCTCTTTTTAAAATCTTTTTCTCAATCACTCTATTCCGATTTCATTTATCCTCATTTGATAAGAGTGGAACCTTGTAATGTAAAATTTCATTTTTCGCAGTTCTAACATTTTTGCACGAACTTCTAAAAGTGAACACGAGCTCTCTGGAAGTTAAACCTATCAATAGCATGAAATAATACCAAATGAGATTGTAAAACCGAGATTCAGAATCACAAAATGAATGCCTTTTGGATCAAATAACAGTTGTTTTACTGTATTAGTATATATATTCCATCTTTCAAAAGAATCTCTTGTGACTGAAAAACATTATTTGCAATATCCTTTCACACTTTTTGTTTCTTGCTGTTATTCTATAAGGAATCGACTGTTTCTCCCCTTCTGTTT
Organism: Trichonephila inaurata madagascariensis; assembly: GCA_019973955.1. Lineage (NCBI taxonomy): Eukaryota > Metazoa > Arthropoda > Arachnida > Araneae > Nephilidae > Trichonephila > Trichonephila inaurata. Next base: position 97,607 of record BMAV01016875.1, read on the forward strand.
AAATTTTTTTGTCGTATATTACTTGGAATGATATTCTGGTTCTTCCACAAACAAAAGATTTATTTTCATCCCCCCCCAGAACACATCCTTTTTCATCCTCAATTACTTCCGACAACACAAAAGAACTAGAGGAAAGTAAAATCTAGTGATCCGAACCCGCAAGAAAATGGATATTGAAATAAAAAGCTGAAATTCAATTAACCAGATTGATGGATTTAAGCTCTCCTTTTTCATGAAAGAAAATCTTTTGATCTTAAGAGGATTGGCTCTTTGAAATAAATAGTGGCTCCCTGTAGTATTACTAAAGTCTATTCAACTGAAAAAGATTATTAGCTTAGGTCCATCTGTACTTTTTAAAGATTTATTAATCTTTCCATAGTATTCAAAAATCAAGAAACAAAATCTCAAAAACATTGAATGATACTTTTTTTTTTATTGTTAGAAATAAAATATTTACTAACTATATATTCATTTTGTAATCTTTGGATCATTTGTAATTGTAATAGATAACTTTGTTTTTTAAATGTGAAAGGACTACTTTTTGCAAATTTAAAGGAACGAAATTTTCGAAACATTTAAGTTTAAAATATAAATTTACAATTTTGTATTTTTATTGATAATTTAGTTGCACAGTTAAGACTTTAATTATGTTTGGATACAATCAATTGATCGAGATATGTTTAAAATAAAATAAAAATTATACAGGGTGCCCCAGCATCATTCGGGCAAACTTTAAGGGAAGGTAGAGGACATAATGATTCAGATTTACATAGCAACTTATGGTAGGAAACGTTTTAGTTTGGCGTTAGGTGGCGTTGTTCACAAGAGAATTTAAAGAAACAGACGTGAGCTGTTATCATCCTCTAAGGAGTATGGAAACAATTCCGAGCGGAAAGATAAGCACTTGATTTACGAATCGGCAGAAGGAAATGAAACAGCAGCAGGAAGATTGTATCACAAAAGGTTCTCACAGTGAGGCGAACCGGATCGCCGGATGTTTGATAATTTGCATCACTATTTGTGTGAATGTGGATCATTACGAAGTTGTTAGCATAGTGTGGGTGGGAAACGAATTTCAACGGTCCCAGTATCCAACATATTTTGTTCCACGCATGGAACAAAATGTATTGGATACCGTTTAAAGGAGTTTGAGGGAGTTGTTGGGAGTTCGAGTCATTCGTGGTTCGCCCTCACTATGCCTATTACTTCATAAGGACCCATATTCCCACAATTTTTGATACAAGTTAGCAAACATCCGGTGGTCCGATGCATTTCAATGGGGTACCTTTCGCGATACAATCTTTGTCCTGCTCATGAATTTCCTTCTGCCAATCCGTAAGCTAGGTACACATCTGCCAACTCGGTGTTTGTGAAACGTTCCATACTCGTCTGCGGGCGATGACAGCTCAAATGACTGCGGTAATGCAGGTCTGTGTCCTCCAATTCTCATGTAAACAACGCCATCTATCACCGAATGAAGACGTTTCCGATCATGGATTGTTATGCAAATCTGAACCCTTGTGATGTTTCCTACCTCCCTTTATAGTTTGTCCTAATGATCCTTGGACATCCTGTAGTATTTTAGATTGTGGTCACAATGAAGTAAACAATCTAAGAAAATAAAACAATTTAACAGCATTATGTTACTTTTTCAAAATTGTCTCTTTTAAATCTTATAAAATCTGGATAAAAGTAAAACAGTCATTTTGTAGTGGATCCTCACCCATTGCGGTACCCATGCAAATAAGACTGCAAATAAGTTTCCAAAAAAAGGGTGCACGTTCATGCGAAAGGTTCAGACACATTTTGAGATCTGTTACAGCCCTGCTTTTTCAATAATTAATTCCTATCCAAACTAAAAGAAATGAAAAGGGAGAAACGCTAATATGAAACCCCATGTAGCGTACAGTCGCTGCTTATCAAATGATAACCATGCGCCACGTTGAATCGTTAGCGGCCTTCCCCCTTCTGCAGCAGAGACACTTTAATGAGTGTGAACCATCTCCTTTTCCAACCTTAAAAGATAGTTTTTACTTTCTCCCGTTATTGAGAGGCAAGGGAACATTTATTTTATGTGTGGATTTATATTATTATATATATATATATATATATATATATATATATATATATATATATATATATATAATACTTTCTATTTCTTTTGTACCGTTTTAATACTTGTTTGATTTTTGCTTGTGTCATCCACACAATCTTTGCTTTATATATCCCGTTGAAAGAACTGCATTCATTCTTGCCTGCTGTGTATTGGGGAAAAAAATCTTTTCAAATTTCTCTTCAAAACATTATTATCGTAAACAATTACAAAAACAAGAACAGAAACTCGTATAGTGGGTACTTTTCATTTCTTTCTCTTATCCCCAGGTTCTGGCGCAGTTAGACGAGATCGATGAATCCGTTGACTTAAGAAATCAATTACTGTTGGGGGATTGCACAATATATTTCCTCTCTGGTGAGGTCCATGCAATCTAAAAGATGCTCAGCAGAAGACTCATGACTATGGCCTTTAGGGCAGGTGGGAAAAACCATTCTGTTCTCACAAAATGTTAGGTTCTTAATGTGGCCGCTGGAAAATCTTGAAATAGAGGTTTAAGCTGTTCTGTCGCATGGATCAAAACTCCATCCCGTCTTTTTACTTATGTACAAATAGATTTTATCTTTACACGTGAACGTATACATCGTGTATTAAACTTCATATTTTAGAATGTATTACTTATAAAATTAAAGAATAGCTCATTTCTTACAAAGTTAATATTTGTAAAATTATTTACAACAATAATTAAGAAGTTACGATACAATGTTTTGGTTTCCAGAACATATGTTTTTAAAAAGTTATTTTTATCACACTTTAACAATATAAAAATTCAGACATATTCTATTTTTAAAAAAGTAATTACTTAAAAATTAAAAATTGCATGTTTTTGCTTTATTTTCTCGATTAATTTTACAATAAAAAATAAATGTCAATGTTATTCATCGCTGAAAAAATATAGAATGCAGTAAATGGTTTATCACTAAACCTATCGGTATCAGTCAAATGCACCGTTTTCAAACTTTTGGAGGATTTACATGGATGATTCGAACGTGAGACCGTTATAAAGGATCAACGTATTGAAACTGCAGCTGATGGAACAGTTTGGGAAGCAACAGACGAAAGTCCTAAACTTGGAAGGACACCAATTCGTAAAATGTTTAAGGATATGCCAGGCTTAACAGGATAAGCTAAATTTTATATAATGTAAAGACAAATATTTCATTGGTAACGTGTAATGAACTCTATTATAAAACGGAAAAAAGAAGCATTTAGGTTGTTGGGGACTAAATGGGACATATATATAAATGCTCCAAAACTAGATACAGTAATTTCTTTTCTATATGTCCGCTGCGCATACAAGGCAAATCATTTGGATGTCTCATATTTAGGGAATAAAAATTGCGGACCTGCTTTTTTTGTTCAATAACAATGGGCACAATCGACTTTACCGAAAATATGAGATTTTGAAGAGAGAATAGCATTATCTGCATTGAATATTAAAATTAACTTTTTTTTAATTACTGGCCAAATTGACCAAGCGTGGTCGGAATAGGTGCAAGAGCTATCAGTGTAGTTTTAGTGTTAAAGAAAGTAGAAAGAAGAACTATTTAGAAAAATAAGTACTCAAAAATTAAGTTTAACGCAGAATTTAAAGAAAAATTAATAGAAAATACGTCAAATTATTAGCTTAAATTATATGAAGTCCTAAACAGAAATTTATCTAATTACCTTAAGGTATCTAACTACGTTCGGAACCGTGATTTTGTAAAAGTGTACAAATGGATAATATTTATGATATTTAGTGTCACTTAGATTAGAAAATGTATATAAAACTGTTTTAAGAATAGTATTACAATAAAAAATTATTTAAGTACAATATTTTGACAAAAAATGAACATAAAATGAATTCAAAATATTCTCCTTTTGTGAAAAATGCTTTTATTATAACAATATTTTGCCTGTATATAGCTCAGACCTCTGTACAGAGTCTCAACTAGAATTTTTGAAATATATAACTTAGAAGTGGGTTTATCCATGTTTTACGACAACAGAGGGGAGAAATTTTAAGAAAAAAAAACTCCTATAATAATTTTAATGGGTTGTAACTCTGAAAATAATCTGAATTTTTCAAAAATCATAGTTCAGCCTCAGCACAGAGTTCTGAGCTATATAAGGCAAAATATTATTATAATAGAAACATTTTTTCACAAAAGAGAACATTTGGAAAAAAGTTTATTCTAAGTTAATTTTTTGCCAAAATATTGTATTTAAATATAATTTCTTTTTGTCAAAATGTCCTCAAAACAATTTTATACATGTATTTTAATCTAAGGGACACTAAATATCATGAAAATTATCCATTTATGCGTTTTCTTAAATCACGGTTCCTAACGTAGTCGGATACCTTAAGCTACAAAATATCTCAAATACACTGCAAAGTATATGTTTATTTAAATTTTTGAAAAAAATGTTTCACCGGACAGCAATTAACTAACTTCTTTACTTTTTTGAATCGTTGAATGAAAATATACTGCCAAAATGTCAACAAATATTTGAAGGAATGAAAATGGATAAGAGCCATGGGATGGTTAAAACAATCGTTTGAATATTGATGCGATAAAAACTATTCATAATAAGATATTAAAAATAATTGTTTGAAAGAATGTGACGGCAGATGATATTTAACAGCAACTAGTAACAAAGTAAACACATTTGCACGTTTTTCTAAAATTTTTCTAATGCAGTTTTATAGTGAAAGGTGAATTATTAATAAATAGTTATGTTTTTGTACCGCCTCAACATATATATTAATTTTTTTAACATATTTTACAATTTTTAATATACGAGTTTTTGGAATTAAAAAAACAACAACTAATATATATATTCTTTATTTAAAAAAAAGGCATGCTTATATTTTTCCTAACATGTCTTCCAATGTAAACAATTTTTATTTTTATTATAATTAGATTACTGGAGAATGACGCATGAAGGTGACAAAAGACATTGAAGGGCTTTAAGAAGAAGTAATTAGTTAAAGTATGCCAATTTTTAAATAAAATGTGATCAAAAGAACTTTTTAATTTAATTCATCCAGTGAATAAAAATTTACATACCTGCATCCATTTACGTTAAACATGAAAGAAAAGGATGGTATATTTCGAAATTTTTCTTTAAACACTAATTAAAAGAACAAGTAAAAAAAAAATCTGCGTTTCCAGAATTTCAAAATCATTAAAAATTTATTTTTTACCACAGGTTTCTTTTAAGAAACATCAAAGATTAATTTTTATCTTGTTACAACCCGTCACATGCAATGTAGTTTAAAGTAAAGGATTACGTAATAAATGTTAAATGTCAAATCTGCTGTGCCAGGACATAAGAAAATCAAAAGAAATGAGGAATCACCGTAATTGATTTGGTAAATGACTGTATTTGACGAGAAAGTAGTAAAGCATAAGGAATGATAAGTTATATATGTATAACAGCGTTTCTCAAACTGTGGGGTGCGCCCCCTTTGTGGGCGGGATAACTCTACGAGGGGGGCGCGAGTATATTGAAACGTCGAAAACAAGAGATTATTTAAAAAATTAATTTACCGAAAGTAAACAAACAAAATACTTTCTAATATAATAAAATGTAACATAAATATTTGCTCTGCTAAAATACACATATAAATGTATTAGTACTGTACGATGTGTTTTTATTATTAATTTAACAATACTACGAACAAATTTGATAATTATCAGTGACCCCATGGGTCTGATTTAGCATTTATCGTGATAACTTTGAGCGGTTTATAATTAATTCCTTAACTGCCGATTAAAAGTTACACGATTCGCTCACCAATTGCACCGTTTTCCATGTAGACGAGCATATTCTGATGGGGGTTTTTGAGGTAGAGGAGAAAAGGAATAAATAAGCAAATCCTCTAAAATAAGTAAGTCCTTCGCAAATACTGTCAAGGTCCTTTAATAGCATTCCAAAGCCTTCGGAATAATTTTATGGATAGCACTGCACAGAAAAGATCGTATTTCGGAAAGACGTATATATACGTCCAGAAAATTAATAGTTTGACTGAACCAGACGTTTATATACGTCAGGGGACACATAAGAGGTTAAAGTCGTATTGTAGATTTAGTGTCAAAGTATAATCTTATTGAATTCAATACATTGCTATTGTATGGAGGGGAGCGCGATGAAAATGAGGATTGAATAGTGGGTCACGTATATTGAGAGTTTGAGAAGCACTGATGTATAAATAAAAATAAAGTATGTGTGACGTCTTCGATTGGGGTGAACCCCACTCTGTCAATTCTTCTGAAGTCACTATATCTATTCATCCCCAAAAAGCTGTTGGGTGACAAGTGCAGGTGGCCATGGGGTCATTGTTTGATGTCTGGCCTCGGTCAAGCGTGGACATCTGGTCTGGAATTTACAATGGCTAGGGAATGCCGGTGACAATGGGCATTCCTGTATGAAGGTCTTGAATAGGCGAGGCCTGTGTGCACGTCGGTGCATAGAGAGTGGGGCTGGTGAAGCCCAGGTGTGAGATGAATAGATGAGAATTATGGTGCCCTTGGATTCCAGACGGACGGGGAATGTGTGTGTTTGCCGCGCAAATGGGAGACGAAAGTGGCCCGGGGACGAGGGCAGACCTTTTCTTTGACCTGCCAATGAGGAAGACGAGGGCAGACCTTTTTCTTTTTTGACCTGCCAATGAGGAAAACGAGGGGCGTGTGGTGGACCCGCCCCTGGTGTTTAAAAGAGGTGAATTTTGAGAAGAGGAAAACGGACGGAGAGAAAAAAACTTGGAAACGGGACGAGAAGGAGAAAGACTTGAACGAACGGAGAGGGAAGAAGCTTGGAGATAGAGCCCTGGAGTGAGACGGATGGAGCCCGGAATGGAAACAGAGAACCATGGAGAAAACTAGAGAGGAGCCCGGAAAAGCAAGGGATTGTCGAGTGCCTTGAAGGAATAAGGATTGACCTCGAGTGAAAAAGACTGTCCGCCCGGCTTTAGCCTATTTAATGAAGCTCTTAAATACTATTTAAATATTAAAATATGGCTGTAACAAATTTTCTTGTGCACTAACTACTGACGACGTTACATATGCATTTCTGTATGCATATACTTAATATAATAAGCCATTTTAAGATGCGTGACATGTCATAAAATTTCTATACTTTTGGCTTAAATATTTCAATGATATGTACACCAAGCATACATATCAAAAGATAATTGGTACTATCGTATTTGCGTCACTGCAGCCAAGATTGTAACACGAGAATAGTTTTTAAAAATTTAATATTTAGGAATCTTTGTTGTTTTGATATAGTGGCTCGATTCCTGAGGTGCAAATTTTGTGAGATGACTCTAATACGTAAGTACCTGATATAATATTTGCAACTTATCAAATATGAGTATGTATAGCGTTATGTATTATATGTATTAGCGTTAACATAGCCAAATTGGCCCCACGTGAATCATTCCATTCTCCACCAAACTCTACGTGCGTGCGTGTGACTGACTGAAAAAAAAAATAAATAAAATATGTATGAGTCTTTGTTTTGATATCATGGCACGATTCGCATGGCGTAATTTTGCTATTGTGACTCCATTACTCAAGTTCCCAGATTTGACACATTATTGACTGATTGATTAGGATTTAAAATTTTTTTTCTTCTTTTTTTATGGTACTTACGTATTATCGCAACCTATTGGCGATATTATATAAAACGAAGCGCATGGATGCCAAATCAGCGTTCAGTAGGAAATCAGGACTGCCAATTTGGCGGGTTATTAATAGAGTTGGTGATTATTGCGATTATATATATACGTAAGTACCTTTTTTCTAATTCCTACTATTAGCTATACTCTCTATTTATCTTGGTGGAATTTTCAATCGTTAATAAAATACATTTTAAAGCGTTCAATTGAGCTGAAATTTTACATACATGATTATTTTGGATGACAATATACAGTAATTTAATTATAATTAATAAAAATTGATTAAAACTAATTATATATATTTGAAGAATTACAAATACAGTCACGTTGGCATCATTTTCGGTGACTTAGCGATCCTTTTGGCGACTTGTGTCAAAACGTGAAAAGGTTTTTTTTTCTCAAGTTTTAAAGCACTCACTTGAACTGAAATTTTATATACACGATTGTTTTGGATGACAATACGATACTTTAATGATAGTTAATATAAACTATTTGCCATTTAATGTTGTGATTCTGTCATATGTACATATATATTTATATATTAACTGTAACTATTTAATAAAAATAGCTAAAATAAAATTTTTCTTTTTTGATCTAACAAGGAGAGGGCAAGACTAAGGAAATTCATTTGAGGTAGAGACTTGGTGTAATAGTAGTACTTCTTTAGGGTGTTCAACCTTCAATGTAATTCTGCCGAATGGCCAGTCAATTCGGAGAAAAGCCTTCGAAATTCATGCTTAGCTTTTATACAATTAAATTTCAATTTCCTCCAACGATTTTGTAGCTTGGTTGATATATCGTCTGCATACTATGCACGAGGTCTGGATTCGATTCATCAGTCAATTTTTTTTTCAATTAATTTAATTATTTTTAAAATTAAACTTATTTATGAAAAGTTTAATAAATATTAAATGATATTTTATGTAATTATTTTGTATTTTATGAAGTAAAAAAAATACTGTAACTATATAAATATTTATATTAAATTTTATAAATATATATTTATATTAATAAATTATATTTATAATAAAATATGTAATAAATATATTAAATGATATTAAACATAAAAATTAGTTACAAATAGTTTTATAATGTGAAATAAAATATACTATAAATAAAATATTATATATAATATAAAATAATTTATAAATGTATATTAATCTTAAATTAATTATTTTATAATTAATATAAAAAGTATGTCTTTTATATATTAATTTAATTATCTTATAATTTTATAACACATTTATTAAGTCTTTTTTAAATAAATTTAAACAATTTTAATCAATTATTTAAAATAATTTTAAAATTATTTAAAATAATTATTGATTAAAATTATTTAAAACAATTATTGATTAATCAATAATTATTTTAACTTAAAATTTTAAATAATTCAAAATCAATAATTATTTTAAATAATTCTAATCAATAATTATTTTAAATAATTCTAATCAATAATTATTTTAAATAATTCTAATCAATAATTATTTTAAATAATTCTAATCAATAATTATTTTAAATAATTCTAATCAATAATTATTTTAAATAATTTCCCTAATCAAAAATTTTTTTTAAAAAATTTCCCAAATCAATAATTTTTTTAAAATTTTTTGTATTATAAAAATTTTTTAAAAAATTTTTTTGCAAAAATAATTTAAATAATAAATTTATTTGTTTTTACTTTATAAAATACAAAATTACATAAAATATCAATTTAATAAACCTTTCATAAAATAAGTTTACTTAATTTTAAAAATAATTAAATTGAAAAAAAAAGGTGATCGTTTGAATGGGGCCCCAGACCTCTCGCATAGCATGCATACGATATATAAACAAGCTCGAAATCTTTGGGAAAATTGAAATTTAATTGTATAAAAGCAAAACATGGAAAAATTTTCTCCTTGACAACCCCATTGGGGAAAATTACATTGGGGAGGGGCCCCCTTTACTACTAACCAAATCTCCCCCCAAATAATTTTCCCTTGGTCATTTTTCTCTCATTAATTAGAAATTGACTTGGTTTTTTTTTAATATTACTTTTTTATTCCCCATTTGGTTGTTATATATTTTACCGTCGAGAAATTTAGCTGAATAAAAAAAATGTTGCCAATTCAAAAGACTTCACCAGATGCTGTCTTCGTTATTATGTTTGAACATGCATGAGAACGGTTTTCCCACTATTGGCTACTTATTGTAGCATTTGGCGATGTCTTTCTGATTTGGTAAAATTGGTCGATGGTATAATACGCAAGTGTTATATTTTTTTATTTCTAAGATTATCATAAACCAGATTGGATTTCAAAACATTTAGATTTCAATTCGTATATATATATATATATATATATATAAAACTAGAACTAAAAAGATTAAGTAGAGACCAAAAAATTCCTTTCATATAGTAATAGTATTTGTAATAGATTTGATAAAATTTTAACAAAAAAACACTTTAAAATTTTTTTTCTTTTTGGACTCAGTAAAAACAAAATAGATTACAAGAGAATTTTAATTTCAAATAAAATTAAAGATTGTCATGCTTTAAAAATATTTTTAAAAGGTTTCAAAAATTTTTGGGAAACAAAAAACTAACATAATTTTTAAATTAAATAAAATTATAAAAAAAGAATACTGTACACTTTTATATTTTGAATAAATCATATGATAATTTAATTTTCTGACATTTTTAAAAAAAACCCCATGTCTTTTTCCCCAAATACAAAATATCACTTTTAAAAAAAGTTTTTTAAATACAAAAAAAAAATGGGTAATCAATTTTTAATAAAAATTTCCCCTATAAAGCAAGATAAATTAATATGTAAATGAAATTAATTTTAAAAAGATTTCATTGATCAACACCCAAAAACATGTTGTTACTGGTGATCTCAATATTGTAAAGACAATAATTTAAAATTTTTATGAATAAAGGTACTGGTTTTAGATTAATGATTTCGAATAATAAAAAAAATTATAAAAAAATTCAGTTATATAATGATTTGAGCATTTTTTTCCAAAACCCTTTATTAAATATAGTATGCCTATGAGGCATTCACAAATTAAAAAGAAAAAAATTACAAAGCAGCTTAATAAATATAACTATGGTACAGATAATAAAATTTTTTTTTAATAATATTAAAGTCAGATTAAAATTTAAAAAAATAAATTTTTTAAAAGTTTATGTTGAAAAAGGGGTCCCGGGAAAATTTTTTGCATTCATATTAAATACTATTATAATTTTTGATCAACAATTATTTCGAAAAAATAAACTTTTTTTTAAATTTTCTGTTTTTTGATAAAAAATAAAAAAAACTATCTTGGCCTTTTTTATAAAAAATTAAAAAAATTTAAATTAATAATAATTTTAAATTTCCACATATATTTCTAACTCCCCCAAAATTTTAAAGGCCCCGTTAAATTTAGGACAGTTACAAAAAGGTTTTAATACATATATCAACAAAACAAGGGAAAAAATTTTCCCATGAAATTTGCATGAAAAATAAAAAACCAAATTTCCCCAAACCATTCTTAAAAAACAAAAACCTTGTTGGGAAAAAGAAAAAATAAAAAAAATTTTTTCAGTTCTTTTTAAGGGTTTTGATTTTGAAGATCTCCCTTTTAAATCTATTAATATTGATGATTTGATTTAATATACTTGTAAATTTACATAAAGACAATTTATTTAATAATGTTAATTATGATAGATTTGGTTTTACTACTTAGGTTTGTCCAAAAGAACTACATATATCATAAAAGGGGAAAATATTATCAGCAGATTAAGGGGTTCCACAAAAGGGGGCCCTGCGAACAACTTCTTGCCAATTTATACTTACATTATTTTGAAAGTAGGGTTACTTTTAAAAATTCTAAGTTTTTTTATTTATCGTTATATAGATGATATAATCATCTTTTTGGGAAACAGGCCAATTTTTTACCCAACATTGATTTTTATCCACAGTATCTTAATTTAATACAGACAAATATTAACAACAATGGAAAAAAATTTTTTTTGACATACATGTCCTTTTTGAAAATTAATATTTTTTAATATTTATGATAAAAAAGTATTTAATTTCAATATTATAAAAAATTCCTCATTGGGGGATTGTCATGTTTCCATATTCAGAAATATTGTTTTAATTATATACAAATTTAAAAAATTTCTTTTGTCAAAAAAGACATTATAAATAACTATACACATTTTTCTAAATATTGCTTAAATCAAAAAGCCCAAATTTTTTTTATTAATAGTTATATAAAAAAAAGCTATTAAAATAGTTGGGGTTAAAATTATGAGGGTTGATAATAGCTTTTACATAAACAAATATTTTGTTATAGTTATCTCCATAATCAAATATTAAAATTAGAAATTACTTTCTATTATTTTATTCATATTTACTCTGGTGTTATTATAGATATGCTATAATAAGCAACTATTTTTAATTTAAAATCCAAAAAATTTTAAACTTTTTTTTAAATTCTTTTCATTTCAAACCCTCTTTTTTTATTTAACTCTGTATTGGGGGATAGAATCTGGCAACAAATTGAATGTTTCCCCCCAGATTTGGGGCCGGACTTTGCATTTGTTAGTGCAATTTTTGGGGAAGTTACACCCCTATCTTGTAATGGATTTAGAAATTTTTATCCATTTTTTTTCCTATTGGTTTTTTCTCAAATGTTATTTACAGATAAAAAGGGGGAAAGGGTTTGGGTGGCCCAAAAACATGTTCAACCCCCCTTTTTTTTACTTTAAATGTCCCCAAGTCAGTAATGTTCATGGCACTGCAGCATCTATTTTTATTTATTTCTCGATTACTCTTTTTGTTTCCCCTTTTTTTGATTTTCCTGCTGTCTATGTGTTTTTTCGAGTTTATTGTTTTTGGGGTTTTGATCTCTTGTTGGGAGAGAATTTATATATATATATATATATATATATATATTATATATTTTATATATATATAATTTTATATATATATATATATATATATATATATATATATATATATATATATATAATATAAATTGTGAATAAAACTATCAAAAAACTTGTGAACTATAAAATATTTTCTTAAAATATTCTACCGTAAAATTTTTCGGTACTTTTCAATTTAGCCACAGCAGGTGATAAAGTCCAAAAAATTATTCAACTGACTCCAAACAGAATATTCCCGCTTGTAAACTTTTACTAAAAATTTTTTAAAAAAGTGAGTTTTTTTTTTTAACATTAATGTCTTTTTCATAAGACATAAAAATAGATTAAAAAAAAAACTAATAAGAACCAACCTTTATTAACATATTTTTGTTGTATGCGTTGTCGCCAATAAAGCCTGCTTGACGAGCTTTACGCCGGCGAAACAGAAAAGTACCGAAAAAATGCATCTCAGTATAAATTAAATTCTATTTAACATGTAAATTATTTAAATTTTTACACTTTTGGGGGTACTTGCATCATAAGGTTATCTCTGAAATAGAGTTGGAAAAATAAATTTTTATTATATCTTGGTATCAAGAATTGAATATAAAGAAGGAACAGAGAAAAATACGGGAATGAGTAATTTTATTTTTATTTCTAATTTCTTATTTTCTATTTTAAGTTTTTTTTTCAAAAATATATGTATATTTTTAAATTAATATATCAATATTCAAATATTTTAGATTATTCAATTAAAACATTATTTGTCACAAATAGAAAAATATTGTTCTTTCGAAGAAAATCTTTAACAAAGTTGTCTTTTGGGTTGAAATAATTGTGTCAAACGAACCACCAATCAAGATTGAGCAGTAGAACAAAAATTAGACTCTACCCATGTCACATGACATCTGATATATCTACCGCTCCATTCTCTCGCCAAGGAATATTAATAAGCAACACATTACAATGTTATGAAGCAATTTTTCTCCTTAACCTGAAGAATGCAACTCACGAACTCCAAATCTGCCAAAAAGAACATCCAAATGGCAGGATTAGATATCTTACCCCAGGAGTATATGCACACTCGATACTAACGTTAATGGTCGCGCGAGGTGACTAAGTCACTCCAATCCTTTTTTATAATTATATTTACTGCACATGAAGAAAAATCAGTATTCCAGTGAATAATTTAACCAAAACACTTATTTACTTTTAAGAGACCTTTCAATTTGATAATTTCAAAAAAAAAGCATCAATCAAATTGAACCAAGGAGTTTGAAATGGGCGTGACTATAATAAAGGACAGAAAGCATAGACATTTTTCTCCAACATTACAAGAATGTTATTTGCAAGTTTGCTGGCATATTTTGTTCAAGTTACTGTAGTTGTATTGTCCTTTGATGATCGACAAATAACATATTGAACTTTTTCTTACTTGTGTCTTTTTGACAAGGCGAAGTTTGTCTTGAGGGCTTCAAGATTTTCTTGATGGAGTTCTTTAAGTAGCATTTGAAAATTTTCCTTTCAACTCAAGAATTTCATGTTCATCGATTTCCTCAAATTTATTTTCGCTAATATGATTAATATTCTTTATTTCAGCAAGTCCTTCCCCTTGCTTGATCAGTATCAACTTTCTTCAATAGAGATCGCAGATCTCTATGTCTTTTTTATATTCTGCTCATTTACATTTTTAAACCATAATAAGTCGTACGACACAGCAAATCAAAACCACTAAGTTGTTCACAGGGGGAAAATGTAGCCTGTCCATAGAAAATATTTTGGAACAAAAGTGGTCACGTGGGGAACTCAGTCACCCCAAGTACCTTAAGGTTGTAAAAAAACGCTTGCCATTCCCAAAAAACGAGGGAGATATGGCACAAACCCATTTTAGCTCCCATGAGGACTGTCATAGGAGGATACTGTCAAGGTCATTGGTAACAAACAGTCTTCCCAGAATTAACGATTTCCTGAGCCTGGAGTAACTCATTATCCTCTCCCCGGTGAAAAAAACAAAATAGTTGGTTCATTAATTATTTGCTTGTTAGCGGTTTACTTCAAAGAAACACGGGGTGCACAAGACATGGTCGAATTGCTTTGATAGATGCATAATTATGAAATTTAAAAGTCTCTTAAAAACTTTATAACCAACTTTGTTAGAATTATAACTGAAAAGATGTAGAGAGAATTGGTTTTTCCCCAATTCATCAATAACAAGCAAATATATAGTTGGTTGAAACCTCAATATAAGATTCCAATTAATATTCTATAAAGTTCCAGTCCGGAACTCTAAACAAGACATTCCAAAATTTTACGGAATAAAATCTAAATTTGAAAGGGGATAAGTGGATAAGGATAAGTGTCATTTCGTGCAGACAATATTCAAAAAATATATTGAAAGTTGCAAACAACTTTTATAGAACAAACCTCATTCACACAAATTTTCAATAATCTAAACCGTATCGTATAATAATCGTATAATATAATCGTATACAACCAGTTGAAATTCAACTGAAACTTTCAACAATATAAATTATTTTTTTCTTCATCTCGGATATAATCATAAAGGCGATTATTATTAAAGAGCTTACTGTAAATATTCTCTATCTTTTTTCATCTAAAGTAGTCTTATTAATTTCAAACAGATTGTTAAATTTCCGTTTAAGTGAGAATATTGTCATTGAAATACATTTAAAACATTCTCTAACCAATTTTTAAATTAAAAAATTTTTTTTTCAATACTTTTTAAATAATCCTTTATCCAATGGGTTATTCCGTTTACCGGACATGTGTGAACTCCTGAGCAATTCTAATCTTGCGAAATTTGTACTTCACTTTGTAAATCTAGACGATTGCATTTACTGGCATGCCGGCTGAGTAGAGTAGTTGGCTTGGTGCTGGCCTTGTAGGCCTAAGGTTAAGCGGGTTCGACCCCGGCCCAAGTCGGTGGATTTTCATGATACAGAAAATCGACAGCCTCCAAGTCGTATAGCTGTACGGCATGTAAAAGATTCTTTGAGTGACTGTTTGATTTGGGTGCTTTCGGGAAAATTAAATATCTAGACAGCTTCGCATCGTCAATGCTCAGATGCCTCCATCTGGAGTGGAAATCGGGCGTCAAAATCATTTGTGGAAATTTGTATACCACCTACATGGTGTCGATACCAGCTCCCGGGAAATGAACTTGGTCAGCAATGGTAAAAGTCCCAATCAGCAGTCCCATTAGAGACAAAAAGTTCTTTACTGGTGTAACAAAATACATTCAAAGGATCAAAAACGGAAATTTGGCACCTATATATTTGTTTCCTATTTTAAAAGATATTTATTCTTCAAATCTTTCTTGAATATTTTAAATCTAAAAGAAATATATAATTTAAAGCAGTTTCTTTAAAAACGTTTTGTTTTGGGTGCACTTTATTGCACAATCAAATACAATTTTTCAAACTGGAGAATATCCGTTTGGAATTTCTATTGCGATCACGCATTTTAAAAAAATGTCTCGTAAATTTTAAACATAAAAAGTGAAAGAGATCGATTATTTCTTTTGCATGTTGTCAGTTTCAAAACTTTCCCGGAGACATTTTAATTCGAGCAGAAGTCTGCATATTTTATTTTGTCTCTCTTTTGTCAATTTAGTATGTCTCCCCATACGTCCTGCGATACTGTTCAATTCCCATGACTCAGTGCCCCACCCTAACTAATGAGAAGAATTAAATAGTTACCAACATGAATAAGCAATGATCACGGTGGATTTCGATAACCCCGGCATCGGTATCAGACGTTCCACCTAAAGCTTATTTCTAAGTAAATAATTATATGGGTGGTTTCATACAATGATGTACCACGTATAATTTAGTTTGTGGCGCAAGATAATTGCAGTAATTTACAATAAACAAAAGTGTATATGCTGCCTTTCGGGGTTGCAATATTATTGAAATTTTTTTTAACTCTGACAGGAGCAATAATTTTTGCATCGGACGTAATGTCTTGCTTGGTATTGTTCTGAAACAACTGTGTTCGCCAACATTTTCATAAGTTTCTGCACTACAAGGGAGGGAGGTGCCAGCTCAGGTGTCGTCCGATCACTTGACCACGATGGTTCAAAATTACGTGGTCCGTCGCCAAAAGCCCTCGTGTAGCTGAACAGTGCGACGTTGATATTCAATCAATCAAGCACTACAAGGGATTTTTCGACCTGCTAGGGTGTGGCCGAGTTATTCGGACTGCCGGGATATCGAGTGCAGGGTTTTTGGAAACCTATGCACAACTTTTACATTTTCCCCCATCCACATTATAACAAAGTTGTGTCTATATATAATCCAATTTGAATATAGTATTAAAATACATTCGTAACTACTCGTAGTTCTATTTATATAATTAATGAAATAAACTCCAGTTTAAAAGAAACTAAAAAACACACGCTTTTTTTAGTTAATCGAACTAAGTTGTAACTTAATCTTTTAGTCGCCAAATCTGGAAATGGCATTTGGAATTAGTCGCCAGATGCGGGATGGGATCTGAAAATGGGAAATTGTTAATCCTGATTATCTCGATCAGGACAATGGAACGCAAATATTAAATTATTTTTTTGTCAACGGACATTGACAAGTGAGCAAAGTTTTGAATTAATCTGACCTTTTAAAGTGGGCAAAAATTGAGTTCAAAGATTCTCTGTTACGTACAAGTGAAGTTAATAAAAGAGTGTAAGAAATGCCGGAAATTGATCAAGACGTTAATGTTGAGGACACTGTACTAATACTTCTAAAATATCACATAGGACTTAAGTCTGTTCCTTCGGTATTCTCAACTAGGTACATTGGTAATGGACTTAACGTTTCTTCGTGGTGAACTAGCAAAGAGCAGGGAGACTAAAAACATGATGGTTACAGTGTCATGATGATTATAGAGATTACAGTGTCATTTACATGCACCAGTCTGCTTCAATACGTTTAGAAATAGTCATAGAAAAAAATCTAATTTTCCTGAGGAAGGGGGTGCGATTTAATTTATAACTTCCTCGAGAGTGATGGTGACGTGGCTTAAATTCAGCAGGACAAGACCATTTAAATGTTCAATATGCATGGTACTTCATGAGTGAGTGAATATTTACGTTGCACTGCTCCGGTACTCAAGGGCTTTTGTCGACCGACCTCACTATTTTGAACCATGGTCAAGTGACGAGGATGACACCTGAGCTGCCACCCCCTCTCCTAACTACCACACCAACTGGAGGGCATTTGATCTCTAGACAGATTTAACGTTCATCTATCCCATACACGGCGAATCTTCGGTGGAACTAGTCTCGAACTTATGACACGTCAGCCACGAGTCCATTACCTTGACCACTAGTCTACTGAGACCAAAAGGTTCTTAAGGTATCCGACTACGTTCGGAAGCGTGATTTTGCAAAAGCGCATAAATGGATAATTTTCATGATATTTAGTCTCACTAAGATTAGAATACATATATACAATTGTTTTATATTAAGGACATTTTGACAAAAAAAATTATTTAAATACAATATTTTGACAAAAAAAATGAATATAGAGTGATCCATTTTCAAAATGTTCTTTTATTGAAAAATGCTTCTTTTGTAATAATAATTTGTCTGTATATAGCTCAAACCTCTGTACAGAGGCTCAAGTAGAATTTTTGAAATGCATAACTTACAAGTGGGTTTATCCATATTTTACGACAACAGAAGGGAGCAATTTTAAGAAAAAAACGCCCATAATTATTTCAATGGGTTGTAACTCTGAGAATAATGTGAATTTTTCAAAAATCATAGTTGAGCCTCTGTACAGAGGTCTGAGCTATATACAGGCAAAATATTAATATAATAGAAGCATTTTGTACAAAAGGAGAACATTTGGAAAAAGGTTATTCTAAGTTAATTTTTAGCTGAAATATTTTACTTAAATAATTTTTTATTGTGATACTATTCTTAAAACAGTTTTATATACATTTTCTAATCTAAGTGACACTAAATACCATAAATATTACCCATTTATACGCTTTTGCAACGTAGTCGGATACCTTAAATATGTTTTTAAGTTTCTCAAAGTCGTGAAAGATCTCTCGTTTGTGCAACTCATTATAGAAAGATTGTACAGTTTTTTTAAGACTTTTAAACTCATCATTACTGGACAAATAATATTAAAGGCGTTTTAAAGAGGAAGAAAAAAAGAAAAATTTTATCTTTCATTAAATTGAACTGAAATAGCCTTTGTTTGGCATTATTTTACGTAGCAATATAAGAAACAAAAGCAAAAGAATGATGGGTGAGGGGTCGGGATCCACATCCCGGAACCCCCCTTCCTTGTGATTCCTTTGCCTTGTACCATTTCTAATAACTTTCAAAACATCACAGTTTCACACTTGTACTCAGCATTCTTGGAGACATCTGGCGTTCGATATTTTCCAAATCGAAGTAGACCAATATTACGGGAATGGAAACCAATGAAAATTGTCCTCACGTTTCGGTGTGGGCCAGTAAATATCAAAGTCGATAAAATATGGAAGTCATGAGTACATTGAACGATTCTTAGCTAACGATTGAAGTAGCACCATTATCAGTTATAGAAAGTGAGAAAGTTTGCGATGGAGTTTGATGATAGAAACGTTTCGGAAGTGTTCATTTACGATATTGAAGTTGAGGTAGTATGTTATTGTTACGAACAGGAGCGCATAAATCAGCACGTTTAAAACGTTGGAAAAAAATAAATATTCCTATTTTTATAAAATAGAAAAAAGTCATGCGAAAAATAGCTTCTAAATGGAATAAAAAGTACAACATAAATAATTTTTCGGTATTTTATATTTTTCCTTCACTTCTTATGCACTCAAGTTTACACAAAAATTGATATATTTTAATAGTATTCTGTATATTGAGAATGCAATTTACAAAACTGGCAATATATTTTATTTTTTTTTTTTAATAATGGGGCTAAATAAATTCTCATTTCGTTTTTTTTTTATTATGTTACTTAATTGAAATTATCTTTCCAGTTAATAATTTGGTATTAGTTTGATATCGGGGGTAACAGCGCCAAGTTGTTGTTTATGTTCACTAAGATGAGTGATAACATTAGAATATGGTTACCTTAATGTTTTTCTCGTCCGTCGTGTTTTTGCCATGGGATAACGTATGTTAGAAAAAACTTTTTTGGTTTTTTTCCCCTGAAACCCCTATTAATTTCAGACGTTTTTTTGTCATTAATATTGTTATTTGATTAAATTCTATTTATTTATAATTGTTTTTAAAACTTTTTTTTGTTGTTTATTTATAGCTATTCTTATGTTACTTATTTTAATTATTATCGGTAATCTTATCGTTTTTTTAAATTTTTTTAAAATTTTGACTTATTCTTTTTTATAATTACTGTTAAATTATATTATATGATTATTATTTCTAATAACTGTCATCAAATCGTACTATATGAATATTATATATAATTATAGTAAAATAATATAAGATAATTATATATGCTGCTTATAATATACTATTATTACTACATGTTACTTTTAATTACATAATATTGATATTCTTTATTGATTGATCTAGGTTATTCTCTCTCAATCTCTTCCTATATTCTTTATTTGAAATACATTTCAATGTATTTCAAAACAATTCTTTTAAAATTGTTTTGTGTATCCTTAAATTACCGCTAGGCCGTCATATTGGATTCCAATCCAGCAACAAGTAGCGCTTGGTGCTATTATCCCCTATATCAAATTAGTTCCAATAATTTATACACAAAATGCATAATTTTGCACAAAAAATACGTAATACATTTATTACAGCTTACATCTTGGAATTTGAGAATATATTTTGTTTTTCTCAAAAATTTCAAATTTAAAAACCAAAAGGGCATTACTTTTTGCGGGGTACTCGTCAATACACAAAATCATGCAAATTTTCCATGACGAATATACTCGTCAATCACAGTTAACTGGTTACGTACAGCGCCCAAGTACTTTGAAGCTCGTGACCATTAGTCTAGATTCAAGTTCTAGTATCAATGAAAACCCCTTTTTTTGGCGGGGGGGGACTGCCACACGTAAAATGTATCAAGGCTCGAAGTCTATACTTGATGAAATTTATAGAGTTAAGTGCGAACTAAACTATCATCTTCGTCACTTGAACAAAATTCAAAAAATCTTCGTTGCTAATAGCCTTTATGCAACTGTAAAAATTCGACTGATTGATTGAATATTAACGTCGCACCTTTCAGCTACACGAGGGCTTTTGGCGACGGATCACGTAATTTTGAACCATGGTCAAGTGACGTGGACGACACCCGAGCTGGCACCCCCTACCATAACTACCACACCACACCAACTGGAGGACGTTTCAGCTCTCGACAGTTAAAAATTCGACATAAAGAATAAAATGAAACCTAATTTGAAGCAACCCGTGGACTGTTAGCAACATCCCTCGCAATTCTGAACCATGATCAAGTGAGGACGACGCTTGAACCGGCAATCCATTCTCCAAACTTTAAAACCACGTGAGGATTTTGAATCCATTTGCAAAATGGGCCTTCAATGGCACAGAACTGAAACTTCCAACTCGACAGACACAACGCCTGCCAAGATTTCGTGGCCAATGTCTTGATTACCTCAGCCAAGAAATTACATATATATGTATTTTTTTACTTATATTAAATATATAAATGATACATAATATTTTAAATATATAATATAAATAATCTCATATAAAATATGTAAGATTTGTAAGTTTGGTTTTCTTGCTAATATATTAAATAAAAGCATTTCTTTATTTGGTAAGTTGCGCATAAAGTATTACAAACACACTTCAAAATTTTCACCCAAGGCATAAAATACGTACACTATAATAAAATTATGAGAGCCTTTTAGTTACACACATAGGTAAATAGTCGTAATGTATACTATAAAAATCTTGGTCGAGATCTTTTACAACAAACGCAATATTCAGCTACGGAAATAGATACGTTTATTCTCCTTTTACGCACAAAACACTTTGAAGATAAAATATCAAAAAAATTTCTTACCTTGCACTTTCAGTGCAAACTAATGACTTTCTCAAGACGGCATTTCAAGATTCTTTTATATAAAAAAGGATTCGCAAGATTAAGATTTTTTTTCGGAAATTAATACAGGAGTGAAGTGTTTCAATGATTTCTGTCAATATGTAGCCGACTCTATCAATGTCAATATGTATTATCAGGATGAAAGACACTACTCAAAAGATGATGTGCATGTTTTCATTGAACCACTATTCAAGTACAATTCAAAAAATATAGACGCGGAATGTTATGTGCTTACAGTTAAAACTTTTGTAACACTAGAATTTTCTTTTTCTGCTTGCATTGCTATGTTATTAACTATCAGCTCTTTTTCCGTTGGTTCAGTTTTTCATTCAAATACGCAATACTTTTTCGGAGTTGGTTGGTTTTCAAATTAACATTGCCTTAGAAAAACGTCAAAACCAGTTTTTTCAACCATTATGATATAATGAACAAGACTTTGAAATTGTGCATTCGATTTTAAAACTTCCACACGATGCCACAAAAGGATCCCAGTAGCTCCCTTAAATTTTATTCTGAGTATTTACCATTATTCACAATAAGGGATTGTGATGGATGCAGTGACGTCTTAAGACTTCTTGAGGCCCTGGGCCTTTATGCAAAACCAGGCTCCACCTGCTACTCTTTGTAGTAGATAGGTATACCTTAAAGAAAGGGTTACCATCCCGTAAAAAAGGTTTATAACCAACAAAAATTTGAATGGAAAATCAAAAACCTAACCCCAAGCCAATTGCCCCTTTCCCCCTAAATGAGAAATGATGGGTCCATCAGGGTAACCTAGGCCCCGGTTTAACATAATGAGGGCAATCTACCCCATTTGTTTTCAGTCGGCATGTAAAAAATAAAAAACCGGAAATAACATATGACGATTAACACTATTCCGATTATGATCTTCATCACTTGACCATGGTTCAAAATTACGTGGTCCGTCGCGAAAAGCCCTCGTGTAGCTGAACATGCGACGTTAATATTCACTCACTCCGATTATAAAAACGGTTTTGGAAACCAGACGGGGCCTCGATGTAAAACCTGGTCCTGGCCCAATGGCCACCCCTTGGGGGCCGCCCCTTGATAGGGGCCCTGACTTGAACCTATGATTGTATGCGATGTAGCCTTTCTTGAAAAGTTCTTGTAATAATCTCAGGGTTATTGCAATCCGATTTAGAATATTAAAGGGAGGAGGGTATTTGCGTACTTTTGGGCAATTATAACTTCTACGTACGTTTTGTAAAATATTTTTAAAAATTAAACTTTTTCCCTGATACTTCTGAAAAAAACTCCCAAAATATTTTTTTAAAAAAAGAAAGAGACTTAACCCATAAAGCTTGTGGCCTGTGGGGTTCGGGTTGTTGTTCCCCCTAAGTCAATCATGTAGGGATGTTTTGATGGATGTTTTAAACCCTTTTTTGGGCTCAAATTTTTTATTTATTCCTTGAACAAAAAGTTTTTTAGCCAGTCTAGGAAGAAGCACTGTCATGTGTCTGGGGTTCAAAATCCCGAAGTGTGTTGGCCATGATTAATGTTTTTTCATAACATACAGAATCCAAAGAGTTTGATCCTATAAACAAACAAGTAGACATTCTGATTCTGGGAAAGTATTCTTTGTCCCAGAGGTAGGTTTTGATGTATGAAGCTCGTGATCGAATAAAAAAAATTTCATTTTTTTTTCATTATAGTTGAAATAAGCACTATTTAAGAACTATGCGTAAAAAAAAAACTTATAGATTTTTTTTTTCTTGTAAAAAGCCTAAAATAATATGTACTTATTTTGAATCTTACAATTTTAAAAAGTCAGTTGAGGCTGAGTGGTCCGGGTTGAAAGATTGGGGTCGATTAATTGATTCATTGATTGGATATCGAGTGATTCGAAGTGTTAGTTAAAGAATTTCTTCGGGACATTTTTCTAGTCTCGGTATTCTAGTGGTCATGGTCATACACACGTCATGAGTTCAATCATAAGACAATTCAAAATATGGCATGCAGAGAGTCTGATACTCGTTAAAACCACCGACGTACAAAGTCCTCTGGTTGGCATGGTCTGGAAAATATGGGAGAGGAGGTTCCAGCTCAAAAAATTCCCTCCTCGTCATTTACTGAGGTTAAAATATAATTATCAACACCCAAAAGCCCCGGGGGGCTTTTATGGGGTTTACGTCAATAAACAATCACACAGTCGGATTATTATAAAATTTATTCGAATATTGTATGTTATTCGGTAATTCCCATTCATGTGTGGAAGATTATAATCACTTAAAAAAACACTTTTAATATATTATTATACTTCAAATATTAATTGAGGATTTATTGTGGATTTATTTAATGTTTTTGAATTCCATCACATAATGTGTGCAGACATGCACAAACGTCTTATTAAAAAGAAAAAAATCATGAATTCTCTAAACATATTTAACCTTATTTATAAAAGCAGCTTAACTCATGACTTTTAGCGGCCGAGAGAAGATTTATTGTGAAAATAAACTAAAAAATAAACAGAGAAAGTGCGTTTACAAAAGTGTGCCTCGAAACTCGATTAAATTTCACACACACAAAAAGTCTGAAAATGTAATCTCGAAGTTAAGCCGCGAAATAAGAGAAGAATGAAATGCTAAGCTTTTTCAAATTAGTTCGAAGATTTAGTTAAGAGTAAATTTACCCATTTGGGATTACCTGTTATTTAATTAAGGAACTTTTTTTAGACTTGAAAGTTTTAGCGTATGTAGCGTATGACCATAAATGCTGTGGATTATTACCATAATTAAAATTGGTTTTGATGTTCGCGTTTTATCTATTCCTAATGAATTGTTAGTGAGGTTTTGATGATTTCTTAGAGGATATTTCCAAGCTTAAATTCATTTCACCTTTTCGAGAATTTCTTCAGTTTTTACCATAATTTAACTCTAATTCTTTTTATATTCAAACAGCACACACACAGCTATGAAATTCTTAATTTTTTAGTACTTCTTTAAATAGTTATTCATTTTAATGAGTTTAATTAATACACAATGTATAAAATGTGATTTTAAATTTTTTTTATAGTTTTAGTTTATTTCTTATGTTTAATTTAATACTGGTTAGTGGAATTCGAATGCGATGGGCTGATAATAACATGTAAATTTTCTATCGTCATCAAATTCATAAATCGTTGGAGTTATATTTCCGTTTCACTTACCATAAAAGATTATTACTAAATATAAACTAAACTCAGTGGCGCAACAGCCCACTGAGAACCAAGGCCTACCGTGCTCATCTAAGTTTTTCTAATCTTGGGCACTGAAGTGCATAAGCAGATGTTTCGGCCAGGGGGTCAGTCTGACGGGAAACACCCCAGTGTTTAGTTCCCAAGCTAGCTTGGTGCTTATTTATCAATCCACTAAAGGTATGAAAGTCTGAGTTAACCTTTCCCGGGATAGGGCTTCAATCCCATACCTCTGGCAAATTACGTGGTCCGTCACCAAAAGCCCTCGAGTAGCTGAACAGTGGGACGTTAATATTCAATCATTCAATCAATCAATCAAACCATACCTCTGGCGTGGAAGCGCGATAAACTACCACTCAGCCCCTAGTCTTTCACTAAATACACTGGTGTGCAAAACTTAAGCAACAATGTAAAAATTTAGCAAATAGCCATGAAATTGCAGAAAAGGAGGTCTGGAGATCAGTAGAGGGAACACTTAAGTCAGTAGAAATGTCATGTGTATGCAAATATCAGAAACAAAACGTCAGAAGCGATGTGAGCGTACGCAAAACGCGTGATGTCGGCGCGCGCTGCTCAACAGTAGAATAAAATGAAGGACGGAGACGCAATTCAACATATTTGCTGCAAGTGCCAGTGAGTCAGTTCGTGAAATATGGCTAGAAGAAATCACCTGGACGACTTCAAACGTGGAAGAATGATCAGAAAGCTGGAGGAGGGGTGTACTGTCACCAGTGTAGCTGCGGAGTTCGGAATCAACAAAAAGTGTTGTTTAGCGCTTCGAAAAGCGTTCCAAACCACAGGTACAGCTGTTAGAAAGGTTGGTGTGGCCGCCCGAGGACGACAACTGCAGGGGATGACCGATATATAATCCTGCAGGCGAAAAGAGGTTGACAGCAATCATCAAGCGCCATTGCTCAGAAACTCTGTACAACAACGGGTCGACAAGTGTCGCAGTTTACTGTGGCCAGACGCCTTCACAAAGGGGGCCTGTTCGCCCGCCGTCCTGAACGCTGCCTCCCGTTGAAAGTTGGCCACCGAAGCCACCATTTGCAGTGGGCCAGAGAGCACAAAAACTGGACAACTGATCAATGGAGTCGTGTCCTCTTTACGGATGTGAGTCGGTTAAGTACCAGAAGCGATTCTCAACGCGTTTTGATTTGGAGAGAGATAGGGACCCGGTTTTATCCCAGTAACATCAAGGAAAGACACACGTTCAGGTGGTCCTGGAGTGCTTGGCTGGGGAGGCATTATGCGGAACGGGCGAACTGAGCTTCACATTTTCGACAGAGGGTCTGTAACCGGGGATCACTATTGTGAGGAGTACTTCTTCCCCATGTGCGTCTTTTTCCGAGGTGCCATTGGCCCAGACTTCATTTTATGGATGACAATGCACGGCCACATCGCACTCTTGCTGTTGAGGAGCTGCTGGAAAGTGAAGATATCACTCGAATGGATTGGCCAGCGTGGTCCCCAGATTTAAATCCCATCGAACATGTGTGGGATGCTTTGGGGAGACGTATTGCCACACGCTTACATCATCCGGAGAACAACCAACAACTCAAACAGATGTTGATTGAGGAATGGGCACTCCTACCTCAAGAAATGTTGCACCAGCTGGTTCTGAGTATGCGGAGATGGTGCGAAGCAACCATTGTAGTAAGGGGAAGGCATATACCATATTAAGAAACATCTGCTTGTTGTTCTTCCAGTTGGATAGACAATCATGAGTCACGATACTACGCGTTCAATAAAGCTTGTTTTTGTTTGATTCCATACCGTATGCGTTGTATTCCTTTTTCAGCGCCGATGCTTTCGTCATCCTTTACATACATAATACTCTATTTCATTTCAGAATTTCATGTCTCTCAGAGGATTTTTCGTGAAGCTATGGCAATAAACCACCTGTTGCTTAAGTTTTGCACACCAGTGTATATAAGATATTAATAAATATAATTTTCTCTTTATTATTAACGATAACATTTATAATTGGAATATAACTTCACTTTTTTGTGTGGTGTGTTTCTTAATATATTTATTTATTTATTTATTTTATATAAATGTTCTTTGTGTGGTAAATTAAACTTCTTAGAGAAAAAAACTACTTTTGTCCTTAAAGCTTGGTTGATTGATTGAATATTAACGTCGCACTGTTCAGCAACACGAGGGCTTTTGGCGACGGACCACGTCATTTTGAACCATGGTCAAGTGATGTGGACGACACCTGAGCTGGCACCCCCTCTCCTAACTACCACACCAACGGGCGGACGTTTCAGCTCTCGACAGATTTAACGTGCATCGCTGCCCTACACGGCGGGTCTTTAGTGGTACTGGGCTCGAACTCGTGACAAGGCAAACCACGGTCCGATACCTATACCACTCGGCTACCGCGGCCACCCTTAAAGCTTGGAGTCGTACTCCAGAAATATATACACTCACAAACACAACATTTTCATTAAATAATGCAAACAATACTGAGGTTTATATGGATATAGTATCGATACAATTCTTTTCTTTTTTTCATTATTCTGCCGAATCTAGCCTTATTAAAACTCTTTAAAAAGCTACAATAGGAACTTCCATTACATTTACTTCTTTAGTTTTTTTTTTTTGCCTAAAAATAAACACCATTATCGAATAGTACTTCCATTCCTTTATTTTCATTAATTTATACGTTTTCTAAAGTCTAAATTTAACTCATAAATTGGTATTTTCTAAAAATATTTTTTAAAATTAAATTAGAAATAATTATTTGAATCTCTTGGAAGATTAGTAAATATTTGTTTATCACTTAGAAATTGTAGGGGCCGTGATAACCTAGTGGACTAGTGGCCGGCGTGTCATGATTTCGAGCCGAGTACCACTGAAGACCTGCTGTGTAGGGGAGCGATACACGTTAAACCTTTCAAGAGCTCAAACGTCCTCTGGCTGGTGTGATGTGGTAGTTAAGAGAGGGATGTCAGCTCAGGTGTCATCCTCATCACTTGACCATGGTTCAAAATTACGAGGTTCGTCTTCAAGAGCCCTCGTGTAGCTGAACAGTGCGACGTTAATAATTCACTCACTCAATAGAAAATGTATATAAATCAATATTTTAAGCGGTGTATTTGGATCAAAATGTACATTTATTATTAATCGTTCTTTTATATTGTGTATTCATTCACATGTGTGTACTTCGTTTTTTTCACTTCTTATTAATATAAATTTTGCGTAAAATAATTTTTTTCTGTCATGTGATATGCAAAAGCCAAAGAGTAAATATTTCTTTTTGAGCGATGGCAACATGTAAGTTTTGAAAGTTGTCTATAGAATGCGGTGGCGAGTGAGCGACTGTTTGTTAACGTCGCACTCTACAGAATCGCGAGTGCTATTGGTGATGAAACTCATAATTTTGAATTGTGGCCATGTGACGAGGACGACACCTGAGCTGCCTACCTTCTGCAGAATGCGGGGAGAATATATAGCTGTTATCTCCACATGAAGCAGCTGACTCTTGTTAAGGTATCCGACTACGTTCGGAACCATGATTTTAAAAAAGCACATAAATGTATAATTTTCATGATATTTAGTGTCACTTAGATTTGAATACATGTATAAAATATTTATTAAGACATTTTGACAAAAAAAAATCATTTTAATATGATATTTCGGCAAAAAATGAACTTAAAATAACCTTTTTTCCAAATGTTCTCCTATAGTATTAATATTCTGCCTGTATATAGCTCAGACCTCTGTACACTCTGTACTCTCTGTACACTCTTTGTTTTTTGAAAAATTCACATTATTTTCAGAGTTACAACCATTTGAAATAATTATCGGCGTATTTTCTTAAAATTTCTCCCTTCTGTTTTCGTAAAACATGGATAAACCGACTTCCGAGTTATGCGTTTCAAAAATTCTAGTTGAGCCTCTGTACAGAGGTCTGAGCTGAATACAGGCAAAATATTAATACAATAGAAGCATTTTTTACAAAATTAGAACATTTGGAAAAAAGGTTATTCTAAGTTAATGTTTTGCCAAAATATTGTATTTAAATAATTTTTTTTGTCATAATGTGTCCTTAAAACAATTTTATGCATGTATTCTAATCTAAGTGACATTAAATATCATAAATATTATCCATTTACACGCTTTTGCAAAATCACGGTTCCGAACGTAGTCGGATACCTTAATGCTTTCTCAGAATAATATTGAGTCACAAAGAGTTTTTAGTCCCGATTCGCGCGATTAGAATTAAAAGCTAATAAATTAGTTCAAAAATTTATTTCATTGGCTTTTTTTAAATTATATATTATTGTTCGTGAATATTTACTTCATTTGATTTTAGAAATATCTTTGTTCAATACTGCAAGGATTTTAAAAAATAAAAAGAAATTTGTATGAGTAATATGCTTAAATATATATATATATATATATATATTAAAATTATTTAAGTTTTTTGCTAATAGAAATGGGTTTTTAAATTTCTTTTTTTGTTTCTGAACTCTTTTATTGACTTTTAAATAATCACAAGTTATTACACAAATTTAATCTTCACTCTTTCATAGTTTCCAAGAAAAATTAATTGTTGTATACTTGCCTTCATACATTCCATACTATTTCAGTTAACCAATGAAAACTTTCTACTTGTGAAAAAAAATTAAAAATTGCATAGCTTTGTTTTTTTTAAGGCGAAACATGATGTAAATCAATAGAAAAAAACAAATAAGAAAACAAAATGAAAAGGAAGAATACGACTTTTATGGAATAAACATATTCCAGGCCACGTCTATGCAGTGACATTCACTCTAAGAATACACCATAAAGCTTTAACCCAAGATGTGGCAGCATCAAATTTTAGGACCCATAAATTCTGTGGTGAAGTGTTCTGCACTATTGCTCTCTGATGAAGGGTAGCCATAATGGGTGTTTATAGATCTCGTTAAGACGCTATAAAAACGGGATAGTGGGTGACACCGTACTAAAGTGATAGTAACTTACATGGCTTTTCTTCTTCATATTTCTCGACGCGCGTTTTTCACCCCTCTAATACTTGGAGGAAAATGAGGGGTGTTTTTGTTTTTGTTCTAGTTGTTATGGCTGAGTTGGGTTTTGGAAGGAATATGATCGTATTCTTTAATGTTTCTAATATAATTAATGTTCATCGATTATATTTTTGTTACACAGTAAAATTTCTGTAAGACAATGCTTTTCAATCTTTCCATATCTGCGACCCAATATTCAATTATAGTTTTCATCGTGCATCCCCCTACATAAAATAATGTATTGAAATCAATGATACTCTATACTTTGAAGCAAAATCTACAATACGACTTCAACCTCTTAAGGTGTCACCGGCGTATAAAAACGTCTCATTCAGCCAAAGCGTTAATTGCTCCAGACGTATGTATACGCCTTTCCAAAGTACGATCTTTTCTGTACTTTGTTATCCATAAAATTATTCTGAAGGCCTTGAAATGCAGTAAAAGGATCTTGGCAGTGTTTGCGAAAGATTAATTTGTTTCAAAGAATTCGCTTATTTACACCTTTTCTCCCCTCCCCCAATGCATCACATACGCGTGCCTATGTGGAAGACGATTGCATTGGGGAGCGAATAGCGCAACTTTTAATCGGCTGTTAAGGGATTTATTACAAACCGTACAAATTATCAAGCTAAGTGTTACTTTTTGTTTCTAAATGTATGCATGACAAGCCCATGAGGTCACTGGTAGTTATTAAATGTATTTTTAACTTAGTATTGTTAAATTAATTATAAAATACATTGTGCAGTACTGATACATTTATAAGTGTATTACGTCAGTAAATTTGTATTTCATTTTTTATTATGTCAGAATGTATTTTTTGTTTGTTTACTTTCAGTAAATTAATAATTTTTTTAAATGATCTTTTGTTTTTGACTTTTCAATATGTTCGCGCCCCCCTCGTAGAGTTATTATGCCCTTTAGGGTGGGGTGCCCCACAGTTTGAGAAACGCTACTATAAGCTGATTAAAAGCAATTTTTACTAAGAAGAGTTTTAATCAAAATATGGAGCATGAGTCCGTCCTATTATCTTGATTCATATACGATTTTCAACTCATATTCGATAGCCAATGACCTGCTGTAACGCCTCTACTTTTGGACTTCAACAAGAACAAACGTCTCTAATATTCACAAAGGGTCACATGGATGGAACTGTAGATGATAGTTAAAGTGTCATCTTGTCCGAATAATCACATTTTCGAATATACCATGTAGGAATAGGTTGCGAATATGGTGAAAATAGAATCAAAGTAGGAACCCCATTTCCATTGCCGCAATTTTTCAAGCTAGAGGGAAAAATATTATGGTTGGGGGTGTTTTGCAATGCATGTGTCCTTTGATTCATGTGGGCGTCACTTGACCTTGGTTCAAAATTACGTGGTCCGTCGCCAAAAGCCCTCGTTTAGCTGAACAGTGCGACGTTAATATTCACTCAAACTCAAACTTGATTCATGTGGAAGGAGATCTGAATGCCCAAGGGTATTTAAAGGATATCGTATATCAAGTACATCCTTTTAACAATAGAAAGTCCTTCATTGTCAGTTTGACACCGGAGCCTGTTCATTTTGCTCTCATTTCCCCATTTTTATAGGGAATTTGAAATTTTTTTGTGACTTTTAATTATTTTACATGGTAATTACATAGTAAAAGTTTTGTGGTTATAGGTTAATTAGGAGAAATTTTACAACTTAATATACCTAGAACGTCCACTGGTGTCATTTCGACATCAAGGCAATTTATCATCATAAATAGCTGTCGTTCATCATTACCATTAGTAAAACACGCTTCCCAAAGTACTATCGCTCACTTATTTGACCTTCAATGCAGTATTATTGGGTTAAAAGTGGAAACGAATCTATTTTTCTAAAATTGTAGTGTCTAAGTGTTACATAGTATTTGGTTATCTGCTCATAAAAAAATTAACTTGAGTTTGGAACTTTGTGTGTAGAGCAGACACCCTAAAACGATGGCTCGTAGAAAAGGTCTAAGCCCTAATGAAATTGCTAATTTATTGCGAGAGATTTCTGAGATTGAATCGGATGGTGGTGAGCTATCATTCTCTGATTTAAGATTCCTATGGAGACTTAAGATTGAGTGAAAGTGACTGCGAAGAATCTGAAGAACGTCAGATATAACTCATAATATTCCAGAGTAAATCTCTCTCTCTCTCTCCTGATATATATATATCGCTAGGAATGGCACAGAATGGATACAGCATAACAGTAATGTTCTTGGAAGGTTTTCGATTCGAAATATTTAGAGACCAAGTAGTGGTCCAACAAGCTTCACGAAGCCTAATGTCAACGTCAGTTTTTTTATGATATAAAGGGTCAAAAAATATGTTAATTACATGAAATAGTATTAAAAAATTTTAAAACTAAACCCTACTGAACAGTAGTCTTGCACTTGTTTAGTTATTACAATTAATTTATACATTTTATATCACGGTGTCGAAACGACACCGACGGACGTTTAACCCTCCAAGCGGTCTGCACATAAAATTCCGCCATTCCAGAGATGCTTTTTCTGCCTTCAAGCAAGATTCCCAAAAGTGGCCGAGCCGCATTCTTAAAAATACGGCTCAACCGCTTTTGAGAACCCCACTTGAAAGCAAAAAAATATGTACGGTGCATTTTTGAAGCATCTCCAGAATGGCAAGACTTTAAGTGCAGACCGCTTAGAGGGTTAAGGGGTAATCGAAATCCCGAACGTACTAGTGTAAGTGAAAAAAGTACTCCGCCTGAGAATGATACTTTGTTCACGAAAAATGTTCCCTGTTATATTTCTGGCATTGCCCTCAGATGGTTCAAAGAACATGATAGAAAATTCACCTTGTTTAGTTGACTTGTCCAGTCACCAAATCTCAATCCAGTTGAAAGTCTATGAGATAAGATTAAAAGGGCCCCTGGCACTGGATCCAATAACATCCAAACTGAAGGCACACATTGGAAAGTGCAATTAATAGTAAAGGGTCTCAAATTCCTCATACAAACTACTGACAACTCGTATAATTCATGCCAAGATGAATGCGTGCAACTATGGAGTGGGAAAAGTAGTCCAATGAGATGCATTGAAAGGGTAGTCATAATGATCTAGCCCTTCAATGTATAAGTTCTAAAATATTTATGAGATGATGCTATTTACATAACTATTCTATTAATTTTCATCATTTGTAGGGATTCGTATTTAAAGGGACCATTAACGCAATGGTTACGGCTTCAGGTTCGAGACCAGTGTGCCAGGAGTTCGAGCCCTGGTGTCAATGAAGACCCGCCGTGCTGACAGGATGTGGCAGTTATATCTAAAGCACAAAATCCTCCAGTTGGGGTAATGTGAAACATTGGAGAGTGAGGCTCTAGCTCAAATGTTTATTTCGTCACTTGACAGAGGTTCAGAATAATGAGGTTCATCGGCAACAACCCTTCTATTGCGATGTTATATATAGAGAAATATCAAATTCATTTCTCTAACCCAGGTATCGGTAAGTT
Organism: Trichonephila inaurata madagascariensis; assembly: GCA_019973955.1. Lineage (NCBI taxonomy): Eukaryota > Metazoa > Arthropoda > Arachnida > Araneae > Nephilidae > Trichonephila > Trichonephila inaurata. The sequence continues at coordinate 131,058 of BMAV01016875.1, forward strand.
TTTACCAGTGGCGTGCCAAACCAGTGTACCAATATGATTCAGCGAGCCACACAGTAAGGTATTTTTGAAACATTTCGATTCTCGCGACAATGAATGCAGAGTTAGAGAATAGAAATCAATAATTTAAATTTAGAGTGTTATTTTATATTTATTTTGCATCATTTAAAAATAGTTCTTAACATAAAAATAAACCGCATAAAATATAAATATTTCTTAGTAAAAAAAAAGATTAAATTGTGCACATATTATGCATTTTTCAAACAGATTTATTAAAATAAGAAATACCCAACATAAAATATACCGTAAAATTCGGCGTACAACGTGCACTTTTAACACAAAAAATGAGGTCGAAATTTAGGGGTACGCGTTATACACCGGGTGTAAAAAATGATAGTTTCAAAAATAAAAAATAAGAGATAAGCATAAGAAAAATTTTACTTCTACATAGATCGGACTATTGTTTATTTGACAGAAACGACATTCCTAATGAAACTAAATGGTTCTCATTCTAAAAATAAACCATTTTTCAAAATTCTGGGATAATACCGCGAATAATAAAAAAAAATGGCTTAAAAATATACCAACACTGTACACGCATATTTCTCGTTCTTTCGTAAAAACGGTGAGAGTTATACGGCGAATATACTTAAAAATTATATATATAAAAATGCAGCTTGAAAGTATGGGTGCGCGTTATATGCCGGTGCGCTCTGTACGCCGGATTTTATGGTAAGTACTTTCCAGGCTAAATAAAACTTTCAATACGAACCTAGTACTTGTACCACTTTACTTTCATATAGCAAAATAAGGAGTATAATTTGTGACTTTCAATTTGGCACGATTTTGAGCATTCAGTTGTTAAACAATTTCTTTGCGGACTCAAAATATTTTTCATATGAGAAAAGATTTTTTTTACTTAGATGTGCATACAAAAACGGAAAAGCTTACATGTACAAAAGCAGAAAACAGAGTAAATACAATTATCTCACTTCAAACAATAAAATCTCTCCAGCAATTGCATTCAAAAATTTACAACATGGATTTATCCTTAGAATTCGTAAGATGTAAGTCTCCATAATTCGTAAGATGTAAGTATCCGTAATTCGTAAGATGTATGTCAGATAAGGTCCTTTATAAATTTATCAACATCTTCCCCTCAAAAATTGACAAATTTGTAGAGTAATGCTAAGTGCCACTGAGAACTGTACTTCGTGCCACAAGTACCTAATTTTTTTCCTGTCTTACTTTAGCTGATAATTTGTTCCTTCAAGTTATGTTATACTTTTTTTATTACTATCAAACTGATTTTTTTTTTTGTAATGCAGGCAATTTTTAAATAAAGTATTTTTCTCTGTTTTTATTAAAGTATAGTTACCCGGACTGGAGACAAGAAAATTAACTAATTAAACACCACCAGATTGCATATTTATGATAAAATCTGAATGTTTTAGTGCTATAATTTCTTTAAAATAATATTTTTTTACTTTCACAATTCCTGTATAAGATCATAGAAAAAAACAATTTCATTACTTATTCAAAAGGTTCTCTGGGTATTCTCATGGGACTTAATGCTTTCATTTTCTACTTAATATTTTTAAAAATACTTCAAAAATAAAAAAAAAGAATATTGGTACTATCTACTCGATGCTCTCTAGTACATATAAAAGCGCATAGAAAGAAAAAATCTTCAGTCAGTCCAAAACCTTCTTAAAATATTTTTTTATCGCAGTCGAAACATAAATCAAAATGAATAGAAAAAGAATTGTAAAACAACAGAAAGAGATCTCGTATTTCTTTTTCAAAGAAAACAGAAAAGAAAAGAAAAAAAGGGGGGAGATAAAAAGTCAAGATCGAGTGAAAATTCTTCGAAGTTGAATTGCTCTTAAATTGGTGCTTGAAATAAAACCACAAAACGTGAAGAGAGTTTTCTAGAAATAATATTTATTTTCCTTCCTTTTATACCGCATTTCGATATCCGATCTAATTTAACTTTCCGTTTATTTAAATGCTCCTTGGCCCGCTTCCTGGGAGTACTTTCAAAAAATATATATTTCTTTGAAAATAATTGTCTCTTTTGATCAAATTCTCTTCTGATTCTGTGGTTGCACTTATGCATTTACTTTAAAATTTAGCTTAATTCTATTAGTGGGTAAGCGAGTGAAAGTTATATTTGCATCGCATTTTAAAGCTGCACCAGAGCTAGTGGGGATGGACCTCATAATTTTGTACAAAAGGTCAAGTGACGAGGATCATATCTGCGCTGGAAACACCCTCTCCTAACTTCCACACCACACCAACGGAAGGAGGTCTGAGCATCGGTCTCCTGTGTAAGGCGAGTCTTTAGTGGCCTTTAGCTCGAACTCACATTACACGCTATCCACAAGTCCGTGACCTTGACCACTTTTTTACCTCGTGGTCTCATTCTATTACTGTGGGAGAGAGTTCGATTTCTTTTATTTTTCTTCACAAAATAATTCTGATCGAGAATTGCATTGACTAATGTTCGATTGATAAGTGATTGATTGGTTGTTCATTGATGCCGCATTTTCAAACTACACGAGGACTATTTGCAGCGGATCTCATTATTCTGAATTAAAATCAAATGTCGAGGATGACATTGTGACGGGCTCACGCGTCTTTTCATTAACATGCCCTTTGGGTTCTTTTGGGGCCAGAATTAATGGCAACTCTTTTCCAACCAAAACCCAAGAAGTGAAACGTGAATAAAAGATGCAAATTAGAAAGCTTTTAAATATCAGAAGTTTTGAGTAAGCGAGGTAGCAATTTGGGGAGAATGTTAAGAGAGTCTTAGCGATTTCAATTGTGAGAAGTGACAGCCAACAGAGGTTATCAGAAGATAGAAACCATTGGAGTCAGGTGCATACCATTGCACTCGAGTAAATACGTAACTTCCATTAAGTTTGGATCGGCGATCGAAGTTAAAGTAGGATTGACTATTTAATATTAGGATCTGAGATATTATTGAAATTGAGTTTAGGCGTGTTAGTTATTGATAGTAGTCCGGGTTAAGTTATTTCGGTGTTATCTATATCGTGTGTTTTATCCATCGTAGATTATCTCACATATATTATTATTATCTAATATGTTAGACGTTTAGTTTAAGTTCTTAATAAAGTCATATTAAGAACATGGAAACTTCTAGTTCTTTCGTTAATCCTACACCTCTAGCTCAAGCAGATAATCAAGGAAAAGGCACCTGAGAGGGTAATTTACAACATCTAAACTGGCCCATACTCTACAAAATTTTAATACCATGCCACGTGAAAGCTGCTAGTCTCGACATATCCCTTTGTGTTTCAGAACGCGTTCAAGTTAGCATTTTAACAAAACAGTGATAAAGGCAATTTATTTAGGCCTAAAGCAAAGCTTCTCAAGCTGTGAGGAGTGATAATCCTTCCAGGGGGTTGCAAGCGTATCGAACTGTCAAATAAAAAAGATTTAAAAAACTTAATAATTTACTGAAAGGAATCAAAACAAAATAGATTCCTAGATGATAAAAAATACACATTTACAGTGATATAATATACCGTAAAATCCGGCGTATAACGCGCACCGGTGTATAACGCGCACCCATACTTTCAAGCTGCATTTTTTAATTTTCAGGTATGTTCGCCGTATAACGCGAACCCCGCTTTTAAGAAAAAATCGCGAAACTTTAATATACAACGTTCTTATGTTTTGAAGTCATTTATTCGAGATGTTATGCCATACTTTTGAAATAATAGTATATTTCTGGAAGTAGAACTCTATTAGCTCATAAGGTGTATCATTTCTTTTAAATAAACAGTATTTCGATTTGTGTAAAAGAAAAAATTTTTTTATGCTCATCTCTTTTGTTATTTTTATAGCTATCGTTTTCATACCCGGCGTATAACGCGCACCCTTATATTTCGATCTTATTTTTTTTGTGTTAAAAGTGCGCGTTATACGCCGGATTTTACGGTACTTATAAATGTATCAGTACTGCACAATGTATTTCATCATTAATTTTTCTATGCCAAGTTAAGAACCAGTTTAATAATTACTAGGGACCCCCCATGGGCTTGCAGTATACAAAATTATATGCAAAATTTGATACTTAGCTTGATAATTTGTACAGTTTATAGTTAAAATCGTATTGTAGCTTTAGCGTCAAAAATATTATTGAGTTCAATACATTATTGAATTCCAGACATTGTATAGAGAGGGGCGCCATGGTTAAAAATTGGATTGCAAACATTGAAAGTTTGAGAAGCAGTGGCTTAAAGGAGTATGAAAGAAAATTTTCGCAAGCATGGCATGTACAAATTTGATTCTGTGGGAAGTCAATGAACAATCAAATGCTAGAGTTCTGAACACTCAAGCTAAGGGAGCATTGCAGTAAGCACATAAATGAGTAGAATCTTCTTTATATAAGTAAAAAAACGCTTTTTTATTCATGTGTAGCCTATTCAGCATGGTCCAGTGTGCACCAAAGAGATGTCTGCTTCTCTAACACCCTCCCCCTCTCTCTCTCCAAGAAGAAAAAATGAAAAAGGAAAAATTTTTCTTGGTTATATATGATTTACTATGTACAAATAAGAGATAACTTTTACATTACCTACATATATATTCTTACCTATAATTCTTATATATACAAGTACCTATAATTCTAATAAATAAAAGTCCTTGAAAATTCTTCGCTTAAGGTATCCGACTACGTTCAGAACCGTGATTTGGCAAAAGCGCATAAATGGACAATTTTCATGATATTTAGTGTCACTTAGATTAGAATACATGTATAAAATTGTTTTAAGGACATTTTGACAAAAAAAATTTATTTAAATACAAATTTAAGCAAAAATTAACAGAAAAAAATTTTTTAAAAATGTTCTCCTTTTGAAAAATGCATCTATTATTTTAATTTTTTGCCTGTATATACTCAGATTTTTTACAGAGGCTCAAATAAATTTTTGAAATATATAACAGAAGTGGGCTTATCCATATTTTACGACAACAGAGGGGAGCAATTTTAAAAAAAAACGCACGATAATTATTTAAAGGGTGGTAACTCTGAAAATTGGAAATTTTTTTAAAAATTTTAGTTGATCGAGGCTAATTTTGGGAAGGGTTTAAAAAAGGGAGAAATTTTAAAAAAAGTTTTTTGTTTTTTTTGGCCAAAATATTGTACTTAAAAAATTTTTTTTTATAAAAAAGTCCAAAAAATTTTATACATATATTCTAATCTAAGTGACACTAAAATCATGACAATTATCCATTTATGGCTTTTTTTACGGTTCCAACCTGTCTATACCAAAAAAATTTTCAAAATATCAATTAAAATAAATTGTTTCATGTGACTAAGCTTAGTGATACAAGGTAAGAAATTTTATTTACAAAAAAACTAATAACAAAACTCAACAGTGAGAGCAAAACATTTCCATCAGTTCTAAGCAAAGACCACTCGAATTATTGATAAAATCCCTGTTTGTGTGTGAAACTTTCAATTGAGTTTGAAATTCCACAAAGAGCGACAGTCATACATATCTAGTTATCGTGATGCTCACAAGCCACTGACCAACTGACCATTGTCACGAAAACTTATCACTGATTTTATGGTGCCAAAAAAAAAATCAATTGAAATTGTATCTTCAAGTGACGAAAGTGATTTAGAACTAATTCATCACAGGAAGATGCGTGCTTTGGAATACGATGAATAGTAGTGAATTATGTATGTGCATTTTGAAAATTTCACCATGTAAACAACGAGAAATTAAATGTTTTAAAAATATTTCCATGTGTAATTTAACTATTTATTTTGTTTGGAAGTACTTTCTCATACATTTTATAAATAATCGGCGTATTTTTTTAAGTGCGACTTTTTTTTATGCGGTCCCCTTCCACCGCATAAAAAAAATTCCCTAGTGAGTCGACAAAGAGTTTTAGTTATATTTAAACATTTATGAATTACATTTTCACATATTTTTTTTTTGTGCGGCTTTTTTTTATATGGTTTCTATATACCGCTCAAACGCAGATTTTACTGAACTTCCAGCCAATCAGCTCATGCTATCACTGTTGCTTTTTAGAGAATTTTTTTAACGTATATATGTGTTAACAATAATAACGCGCGAAAGTAAATAAAATGCTGTGAACGACTTTCCCCTGAAGTCGCTCCTCGCTGTTCTGCCTACCTAAGGGTTAGGAGGAAACAAAGCATGACCAGAAGCATCCATAATAATAATTATTTACTCTTCAAGCACACTAATCAACCACAAGTTAAAAAAAAGGGGAAAGGGCGCAAAGAGGTGTTTGGAAAGCAATAAGTTTTAAAAAGGTATCTGAGTATTTTTTGCGACAACTTTTTAAAAAAAATGGAATAGGGAAATTTTTTTTTTTTTTTGTGTTTTTTAGAATTTATTTGGTATTTTTTAAAAAAAAATCCTTAAATTGAAAAAAAGAAAAAAAATTATTATTAAAAAGGAAAAAAAACTGAAAAAAATTTAAAAAAAATTACATAAAGGGGGCCCCGCTCGGGAAAAAAATTTAAGGAACAACTTCCCCAAATTTTTTCCAGCTTTGAGATGTTACTTTATTACCGTGTTTTAAATGACCTTCAGGATAGAAAATTTTTTTAATTTTTTACAAAAAACTAAAAACATTTTACCCGTAGTGATTGTAGGGAAATTTTTAAAAAAAGGCAGTGATTATATTCACTTTGGACTGTAAATGTTAAAATAAAACGGGTGATTGATAAACCCTAAAGGGGTTTAAAAATAATTCTACTGTTATACAAAACATTCAAAAAATTTCAGCAAATTATTTTCAAAATTTTTTGGCAATCGTTGCCCCCTTTTTAAATTTTTCCCAAAAAACGCATTTCGGGTAAAATGCCCTTTAAATTTGACATCTTGTGAAAGGTTAGGAATCTGCTTTTACTAAAACGCTTTTTTGTTTATTTAAAAGGGAAAAAAAAACCTGGTATTTTTTATAAAAGCTAATAAAGAGGGCCCCAAAAAATAAAATTATAAAAAATTTTTTTTAAATTTTTAAAAAAAAATCTTGTTTTAAAGGGTGCCGGAAAACCCCAAGTGAAAAAGGGCCAAAGTAAACTTTTCAATTTAACCTAATCAATCTTAGATTTTATAAATTACCCAATCCACTAATTTAGCATGGGGGAAAAACTCCGTTCTTAATTAAAGGTTGGGTTGTAAATAAATTAAATCTCACCTTTTTACGCTGCAAACAGATTCCCCGCTCTTTCTCCCCCACAAGTATCAAACCCCTGACTTTTATACTCTAACTAAAAATTCATATCAGGGGTTTCTTCTTGAGGGGATGGCTGTGAATTAAACATGATTGCTCCCCAAAAAATTCCCAAAAAAGTGAATGCCCGTAAAGCCCCGTCCTGTAATTTTGGGGTTTGGGGGAACTAGCGGCCCCGCCTGAAAAATCAGAAAAACCCCCTTTTAACCGAGATTTTTTTGGGAAAGATCAAAAAATTCATCTTTTTTTTTAACTATTCGGAAAACAAAGTACCTAAAAGTGTTGTTACTAAAAACATGCGCAGAGTTTGAAAGATGAGGTCACAAGAAAATTTCAGGATTTAAGAAAATTGAGCCTAAATTCAATTTGCTATGTTATCCAATTACTTCTAATATTGATACAGAACCTGAGAAGTCACAACTTGAACTTATTGACTTGAAGTAAGATCACAGTGCGAAAATGTTTCATGCTATGACACTGACTTTTACAAAACTTTGTCAGGTGAAAAACTTCCATGCATGAAAAAATTTGGGGGGAAATTTTTCTTTATATTTTAGTCGACATATATTTGTGAGCGAAGTTTTTCTTGCATAGAAAAATCAACAGGAGTAAATACAGATGCAAGTTGGCTGACATAAACTTACAGGCTGTGACGATAATTTCACAACAAGCAATTTCCCCAGATTTAAAAAAAAAATTGTAAAAAGGTATGAAGTGTGCAGTTGTGTCTCATTAAACTGATTTTAAAATTAAATGTATTTGCGGCTATAGACAATATGAAATTAGCACTATAAATAAATTTAACTGCACGATTAATTTTATTTAACTTATTTTTCATTATTTTTTAAATTAATACAATCATTTTTAAAAGGTGCGGTTCTCCGGTATCCTTTCTACCCACAATATGGCCCGTGAGCCAAATAAGTTACCAGACCCTGTCTTAGTGCAAAATACCCGTATGATACAAGAATTGTTCTTCTATTTTGAAGAGCTTTTTGAAAAATTTTAATATTGAGCATCTTTACTTAATTATCAAATCAAAAAAAATTTAATATTGAGTATTTTTACTTAATTATCAAATCAAAAAATTTTAACATTGAGCATTTTTACTTAATTATCAAATCAAAAAATTTTAATATTGAACATCTTTTACAAATTTTCAAATCAAAAAAATTTTAAAATTGAGCATTTTTCTAATTACCAAATCAAAAATTTTTAATATTGAGCATCTTGTTTAAATTTTCAAATAAAAAATTTTAATATTGAAGCAGCTTTACTTAATCCGCAGTCCTCGCGCCTGTTTTCTACCGTCGTTACTGCGGGGTGTAGGGAAAAACCCAAACTCTTAACATGTGTATTTAAATATGAAAATTTTTAAGCCCAAATTTTGATATATATTTATGAAGTATAAGATGTTTTTGTATTATACAAACAAAATTGTTAAATTTATTGCATTCAAATGAGACTAGCATTAATTTAAACTAAACCTACAAAATTTTCATTTTGATACACAATTTTATATTTTTCATAAACCACAAATAAAACATATATACCAGTAATAAATATACTTTACAATTAATGATAAAGGGTAGTAAAAGTAGAAAATATTTTAATCATTTTTCAAACATTCAGAAACAGACTGTATTCATAAAAGCTTTAAGCACATATTTTTCTTATTTAAGACAAAAAATAATTTTACATCTTTTCCCGTGGACAAACGGGGCAAAGCCCTTTTTTGTGGATTAATGCCCTTTTTATTATATTCTGTGTCAGTAAAGCTTCTTTTGAGTGTTTTGTTAGGTTTGGGGGATCCGATCTCATATCCCCCTGTGGCTAAACAAAATTCATTCTAATCTCCTTTAATAATATTGAATGTCTCATTTATTTTCAGGAAGAACCGAATGATAGGCAAAGGAAGCATTAATTCCTGCAGTATTAAGTAGATGATAAAATATTCGCAATGGCCAAAGGTTACATATTCGCGATACATCATATATACTGCACATTTCATCAGTGGTATTATAAATATTTACAATTTCAAGTTTCATCCCTCAACTTTAGTAACGAAACTACGCAGTCATCGAATTCATTTAGTTCATCTTGACAATCTGTTGATACAGTATCTAATAGACTACGAAGTCGCTATTTCTCCCTTTCCCATGGAATTTTTGTCAAAATTTCTGGAAAATGTTTTGAATAATTTTTAAAAAAAATTATATTTTACAATTATTTTATAGAATGATATTATTTTTATACCACATTTATTGAAATTTTAAATAAAATATTCATGTATATTAATTATATATTTGATAAAAATGTAAACGGAAAGATTAAAACGTATTCTTCCGTAGATGCTTCGAGTACAAAAACATAACTCAATCACTCGGGGGTGTTCTAGCACCCAAATAAACTTTTGAAGGTCATAACATTCCAACCGTCCTAGCGAGATTGATTACATCAGGCCTGAGGGTTCAATGACCTAAAATGGGCAGCTACAGAAAAAATCGTGGCTCTGCGCATTCTTTTTAGAATTGTAGGAGGCTTTTCTTGTTGCTGGGGTGTACAGAACACCCCGCGCGAGTGATCGCGGGTTAATTATCAAATCAAAAAATTTAATATTGAGCATCTTTACTTAATTATCAAATCAAAAATTTTTAATATTGAGCATCTTTACTTAATTATCAAATCAAAAAATTTTAATATTGAGCATCTTTACTTAATTATCAAATCAAAAAAATTTAATATTGAGCATCTTTACTTAATTATCAAATCAAAAAATGGATGTTGATTTTATAAGTATAACAGGCGCAAGTGTAATCAAAGCTTTGTACTTGCACTTGCAAGCGCTTGAGTGCGTTTTTCACGTGATCGTCGTGAATGTACCCCATTAATAAATCAGGGAAGGGGGCCTTTGAACTTAACCTACCTTTAGAGCACTTTATGATGAAGATCGAACCACCAATGTGGTAGCCTCAAAGGAGGACTAGGACTCATAACTTCCACACCAAATTTAGGACTCATAAATTAGGTGTGGAAGTGCACTGCATTATTCCACTTATATATATTGAGGGATCGAAAATCGTTGTTTATTAGCCTTTTAAGGAGATCATAAAGGGGCCTAAAAGGTGACACTTTGGGTTAGTAACTATAATTTATAAGGAGTTTCTTCTTGCATTTGTTCCCTTTTCTTTGGTTTATGATGATGTTCCCTCACCCCGTCTCCTTTCCTTCTTTTTTTCGTAATGGGCTACGCTCATGACAGTCACGGGATAAATTCAATCACGTGTTCTCCAATGAACTCAAAACTGACGTCACTGTTCTACTTGTAAAATTTAGATAAAATTTTTTATTTGACATTTGTCAAATTTAAAAGAAGTTAAGGGATGTTCAAATATTAAGATTCTTCAAAAGTTACCCCACACAAAATTAAAAAAAAATTGTTATATAATTCACGTATTTTTTAATAATATGTATTTTATTTATTAGAGTTTTGTTGAAAAAGTATTAAAAGTTTTGAAAGCAAGCTTCTAAGAAAAGCAAAAGTTGGTAACAGCGAAAAGCTTGAACTGATTAATTGGAAACAAGTGATTGTTTGCATGTGACTATGATGTCACGTGAACTTGCGAGTTGAGTGGCTGGAACCATGTAATTGTAGTTATCATCTGACTAATAACGTCATATGAATTTAGACCATTAGAGAATATCACTCCAAGCTGATCTTTTAAAATGGGGAGTACTTCGTAGGTATGTGCATTTTTCTTTGTATGTTAAATGATTTGTAAATATATATACAGGGTGGTCCTGAATTCATGGTACAAACTTTAAGGGGGACGTTGTAACAATCATTTATTATAGAGGAATGTATGGGTGCAAGTGACACGGTGAGGGACAAACACAAAAAGTTAGAGATGAAAGGAAAGATAATGTGTTTATTGAAAGCGTCGTTGACAAGTGTAATATTTACAATAACTGTTTAGCACATGATCTATAAAATCTATCTGCAGCGCACTTGGCTGTAGCACCCACTGGCAGTCGGAGAAGACAGTCTGTGGGATTTAAAGCTTGTACTCGCTGAAAATGGAAGAGGTGTGACCTATTTTCATTTAACACTCTACAAATAGTTTGCTGACACATACTTACTTGGTGAGCAACAGCTGTTGTATTTGACTTGGTCTATCAGCCACAACGTTTAAGATGCCTTATTCCAAGCTAGGACTACGTACAGCTCCTCGTCAACCAGTATAATGTCTGGTGACGTGGCACGAACATGTTTCACGAAGTTGACGATGTAACCACTGAAAAATTCTGCGATCCTTCATTCGTCGATCAGGAAACTGCGCTTGACATATTTGTAGTGCAGCTTTGCCGTTACCATTTTCATGACCGTGAATGTTATGCAAGTCTACATTGCCGGCATACGTAAAGTCTCCCATCGTAAACGCCAGCACAATTGCCAATGGCATTTAACCCTACTGAGATGCATCATGTTGAACAGAAGGCTAGACATCTACCACCCTTAACGGCAACAAAACCAACTCAGAACTGAATTTTACTTTTTTTTTTATTTCCCCTATTTGCGTCTCATCGCGTCACTTGCGCCCGTGAATTCCAATACAATAAATGATTGTTACAATGTCCTGTGTGTACCATTTAAAGTTTGTTACATGAATTCGAAACCACCCTGTATAAGTTATAAGTTTTTTATTTCACAAAATTAAGTGTTTTTGATTTTGTGTTAGCACCGGAAAAGGCTTATGTCACGATGAATGGTGAAATTTAATTTCATCTTTCAGGTCCGGGGGTTACCCCTTGTCCGCCTAACGATGGATCAACCCCCGTTGTATAAATTACGCAACTGTTCATACTCATTGTTCGAATTTTAAAACTAACTTACATGCATTAAGTCAGTGCTTCTCAAACGTTCAACGTTTGCGACCCAATATTCAATCATGATTTGAATCGCGCCCCCCTCCATACAATAACGATGTATTAAATTCTATAATACTATACTTTGACGCAAAACTGACAATACGACTTTAACCTCTTTAATCCCCCGACGTGTATAAACATCTCGCTCAGCCAGTGTGTCAATTTTCCCAAGACGTATACATACGTCTTTCCGAAGTACGAACTTTTCTGTGAACTGCTATCCATAAAATTATTCCGAAGGCTTTGGAAAGCAATAAAATGACCTTGACAGTGTTTGCGAAGGGTTTACTTATTTCAGAGGATTTGATTATTTATTCTTTTTCTACCGCCACCCCCCTCAATGCCCCACTTACTCTTACGTGCAAAACGGTGGCATTGGGGAACGAATCGCACAATTTTTAATCGGCATTTAAAGGATTAATTATAAACCCTACAAATTATCAAATAAAATGTCAATGTTGGCATATAATTTTAAATATGTCTAATCCATGGGGTCACTAGTATTTATTAAAATTGTCCTAAACTTAGTATTGTTAAATTAATTATAAAGTAGATTGTGCAGTACTGATACATTCATAAATGTATTACAGTGTAAATGAGTATTTTATTTTTTATTGTGTCAGAATGTATTTGTTTGTTTACTTTCAGTAAGTTAATAATTTTTTTTAAATAATCGTTTGTTTTTGACTTTTCTATATGCTCGCGCCACCCTCATAGAATTATCACGCCCCTCTAGGGGGGCGCCCCACAGTTTGAGAAACACTGTATTAAGTCGTTATATTTTTTTTAATGTATTACAAGCTGGAAAAAAATAAATTTCAAGTCTATGCATTGTATTCGCAATATTCGCAAGCAATGCTGTCCCTTACATTATAATGGCGTCCCAATGGAAGCTTGGTGAAATATTGACGATACAGCTAAGTTGCATCATTTTTGGCGACTTGGTGATCATATGGATACTTTTGGAAATTGCTGTCGAAATCTATAACATCGCGATATATGACGTAAGTGGATCTTTCAAGAAAGCGTTGGAAGATAGGGGAAGGGGGTCACGAGGAAAATCGTTCTTGGTGCTCCTCTTCAGTTTAGTTCAACTTTTGGCGACCTATTTTTACTATAACTTACTTTATGTATAAATAAATTTACTACAACATCACAAAAAAACATTTTATAGAGAGAGACAAGAAATTTTCCCTTTCCTTAAAGAAATATATCGTTGGGTGGATGACTTGAGTACCCAGCTCTTTCGAGCTACAACCTCATTTCAGTAGGTATTTGAATGAAGACTTTAATTGATTTCCTTAAAGAAATGAAAAATCTTTAAATAACACGGATTTTTGTTACACTTAGAATCAATTACATGCTTTCATTTCAATCAATACGTTCAGTAAAAATGCGCACCATTTCATTTCTCTTTTTTTAAACAAGTTTATTTCATAATATTACTACTTTCCGAACGGTGCTTCGATACTGTAAGAATGACACACATACACCTATAATTACAGATAAAGTTTGTGCATTAGATTTAAAACAAGGCTGATAAAGGAGAAATATTAATAAATAAAACTCAGTTCAATTTAGTATAAACTGGCCAATATGCACAACATAAAAGGCTGTAAATGTTAGAAATTTGTACAGAGATTTTTGGGCCTAGTGGGTAAAAATATTTTAATATATTGTTGTGTTATCAAATAATTATAATCATTTTCATTTGTCAAGTTATAAAACAAATGTAAAAGAGTTTCATTTTATTAATATCCTCTGGAGTTAAATGAATCATTAGAATATTTTATGTGGAGAAACACGATATATTACTTTTTTTCATCATCTCTCTTTAAAGTTCTATCTATCTATATATAGATACAGATATTGATGTATAGATATATAATCTCTTTTAAAATTTCTAACCGTTAAATATTCATGAATCTTTACTTTTAGGTCTGATTCAAAACAATGTCATAGTTGAATATTTTAATAATTCAAACTGGCAACATTTCTTTTGCTTCATTCTTTAAAAAAAATCGTTTCATCTTAATTGTAATCATTTAAACTCAACTGTTTAAAAAAAGCAAAAAAAATGAATAAATAAATAAAAGCCCTGTTTATTAATAAGATATTTTAATCTTGGATAATTTTTAGATGTATTTTAAGGTGTATTAAACCCATTATAACAACAACAAAACTAAATTTTTTTTTAATAGAACATACCTTTTTTCCTTAACCCTTTATCTATCGACGGTACTTATAAGTACCACTCACTTTAAAACTACATAGAATAACCATTTTTACGAATACTCTGACGATACTTAGTAGGAATATTCTTTTAAATCCACTCTTTCAAGATATATGACAACACGGGTTCTATGATGAGTATTTTAGCGGTAAAAGCGATTAGTTTTATAGCAGAAATTGTGTTTTCAGCTGACGGCATTTTCAGCGGATTGCAAAGATTAACATTTTTGTTCCAAAAAAGTAGTTAATGTCAAAAAGTAAGTGTCTTATTATTTTTTTTATATTAATGAAGACTTTAGAAAATGATTTGACATTTGACTATTTATTTTAAGTAAACAGTGTATATAATTAATTTTACAGACGATTATCTTATTTTTAATTAATTAGCTCTAACGGATTAAATTTCCAAAAGTTGAGTTTTTGTTTATGTATACCCTTTTTAATTTTTCAAGAGTTTTCCCAAAAAAAGTATTGCTAAAAAAAACTGGTAAATCATAATGCGGTAATAAAGAGTAAAAAAAGAGATGTTAATGTATTTAAAAAAAATGTCTTGAAAAGGACTTCATATTTGGAATACATGGTTAGAAACAGAAAATTTAATGTGTTTAGACTTCTGAAATATTTAGAAATAAATTAAACAATAAATTTTCCCCACTTTTTTTTTTGGTTTTAAATTTTTTTTTGTAAATATTTCTTTAAATCAATAAAAGTAAAAGACTGATAATAGACCTTTTAAAAAGACTGATTTATAAAATCAAATTAAACTATAATCTCATGTAAAAATCATGAGTTTTTATCACTTTTTTGATAATATATGTAATTAAAAACCCACAACGGCGATCTCAAACTATTTTAAAGTGACTATTGAGATGTATGAATAGTAAAATTTTGCTCTTAGTTAAAAAGTACTATGTTATTTTTTATTGAAAAACAAAGACAGACTCAGCAAAAGAAGTGTTTTTAAATGTTTATACCCTCGAAAAATTGTCCTTCCAATTCATCCAATATTAATTACAATCATTTTATTTGATTTCGAAAGTAATGAATAGCTTCTAAACAAGATATGATTTGTGGTTTTTAAGTACAATGTTAGGTGGTAAATTAATATATTGTTGCGAATTTTGTATAAAATAGTGTAAATAATTTGTGTTTGGATGTGCAATGCCCTTATATATATATATATATATCTTACTCTATATTATATTAAATTTACTTTAAAATTGTAATATTCAGAACCGTCCCTTACGTTATAGTGGTGATTCAATGAGAAAGCGAGATCTTGGCGATAAAGCTAAGTTGGCATCATATTTGTCGACCAAGTTGACCGCCAATTTGGCGACTTTGGCGAGCATGTTGGCGAGTTCGGGACTGTCTGGATGCTTCTAGAAATTTGTGGATTCTTCTAGAAATCTAATTTTACACTCTATGACGCAAGCGAATCTTTTCGGGAAGTTTCCACCGGGTCTATAAATAGAGCGGTGCTCGCCGAAACAGTTAGTCTTGGTTCAACCAGCAATTAGTAAACTTGTTTTGACCATGATTACCGATTAGCTCGGGATGCTTTGTGCTAATCTTTTACATTGTATTTTGACCGTAATTTTTGTCTGAGTGCTGTTGAAGGTGTGAAGACCTTCTGAGATTTAATCTGTAAATATTGTTGCTGAATTCTGTATTTCAAGGACTGGAATTTCGACAATAAATTCGCGTCTCTCTTAGAGAAATGTTATTTTTCTTTGTGATAGTTTTGCATAAAATAATCGAACCCGGATCTACGTAACAATATCAAAAGTCAACTCTGTACTTTAACTTTTCGTGAACAATGTTATCTTACAAGCACGAAAAATGAATAAATTTTCCATTGTTTTCTTTTCATTTAATTGCACAAAAAGTTAAAAAAAAAATTAGAACATACTTTTCAGAAGAAAAAAGTTGGTTATTACACGCAACCATGGAAAATAGCATAGTTCAAAGCAGAATACACGGTAGAAAACACTTCATCCGTAAAACGAATCCCAAGGTAATATCTTGCGTTTTGCTGAACAGGATAAGAAAAAGTAACAATTTGAGCTCTGGAAAAATGTTTTTTCAGCATGAGAAATTCCTTTTGCTATATTTTGACGAAATACAGCAAAGTTACAATATAAATAAACAAATAACACTTAAGTAATCATGAGTTCAAAATGGAAACAAAAAAGTGGCACATATCGAAGAAAAGTTTTAAATAAGCTTAAAAAATAATCCATCTGTTAATAAAAAAAATTAAACCACATTTAAAACAAAGTTCAAAAGAAAATTTTTTTTTTGTGACTTTGAAATCCCCGAAAGATTTAACAATTCTCCAAAGTTAAAAAAAAAAATCTTTGACACCAAGGGACTATGTTATTCAAAAATTTTTAGCATTCAATAAAATGTTTATGTTTGAAGAAAATTCTTCATCGTTATAATATACTTTTAACGTTAAAGCGCATTATTCGTGGAAGTAAGCTTAACAAAATTAAAAAGCGATTACCTGATGAGAGGAACAATTTATTGTTAAATGAAGTGCTTTCTACCATATAACATGGGTTGATTGATTGATTGAATATTAACGTCGCACTGTTCAGCTACACTAGGGCTTTTGGCAACGGACCTTGTAATTTTGAACCATGGTCAAATGACGTGGACGAGACCTAAGCTGGCACCCCCTCTCCTAACTACCACACCACACCAACGGGACATATAACATAGGAGCTCACTTCTATTTGAAATAAAATTGCCATATTTTTACAGCATATCTTCAGCATTCAAATATCTTAGACATATTTGGAGTTATTTTGAACAATATCAGAGAATGTATAAGTACTAAGCAAATATAAAGAAAAACTCAATTTCAAACAAAGAATAAAGAATTATCAAAATAGATCTTTTTTTAACGGAGATTCCTTTAAACTTATACCAAACCGTGCGTGGCACTCGTAAATCTAAAATGGGTATGAATAAGACTAAGTATTCAAAGAGTTAGCTGATTGAAAACAAATATAAAAAAGAAAGGTTTTAAGAAAAAAACTCATTTTTCTCTATATCATTATTGTATCAAAGCTCTATGAATGGCAATTTTTCAAACTAAAATATTCTCATATAATGTATTTTTATTTTCTTTCAAAATGAAAGCAAAAAAAATTTTAAGTATATCTCCAAACATTTAATTCGTACATGTAGAATGTTTACAAAATATAAAAACTGTAATTTTCTTCAAAATAGACAGAAATTTTAAAATGGAAGTTTTGCTTTGAATTATATTTTCCTTTTATTTTTGAAAAAAACATAAACACATTAAAAAACCTACTTTTAAGCACAAAGAAAACTCTTTAGATTTGAAAATTATTTGAAGATTGGATTGGAACAAAACATGATTGAAAATTTATTTCAGTCAATTTTATTTAAATAACGTTAAACCTTATTAAAATTTAAAATACTTTATTTTTATTAATCATTTATTTTGGGTTTTCTTAAAATTCTTTTTACTAAACTTTTTTTATAATAATTTAAAATTTTAACAAGGGGAATTTAAACATTAAAAATAAATATTTAAATATAATATAGGTAATTTTCCACAAAAAGAATAAATAAAACAAAAAATTAAAAAACTGCGTGTAAAACAACTGAAGGGCAAAAATTAAAATTAAAAAATAAAATGGGTTTAGTTTTAAACTTCTAATTTAGGAAACTAATAAAAAAAATATTTTTATATAAAAAGTGGGGAAATTTTTTGGGCCGCCCAAAAATTCCCCTTTTTGAATTTTAACCCAACAAAACAATGAAAAAAATGTGATAAAAAATAAAAAAGAAAGGAAATAAAATTAAATAAGAGTTGCAAATTATAGCATAACTTTTAAAAAAACCCCAGAGTAAAATGAATAAAATAATAATAAGTTTTTTATCTAATAATAGATTATGGAAAAATTATAACTATGAAATATATAAGTTTTATAGTAATAAACTATTATAATCTCAGAATTTAATCCTAACTATTTTGAATAGCTTTATTCATATAACTATTAATGAAATTAATTTTGTATTTCTGATTTGCAATTTAGTAAAATGTTTATAGTTATTTATAATGTCGATTTTTTTCACCGAAATTTATTAGTTGTATATGAGTAATAAAAATTTCTGAAAATAAAACATGTACATTCTCTCCCAATGAGGAACTTTTATAATATTGAAATTAAATTCTTTCTTTTATCATAAATATTAGAAACTATTACATTATCCATAATTTGACATGTGTCAAGAAAATTTGCTTCATTGTTGTTATTATTTTCTGTATTAAATTAAGATATTGTATTTGATAATATATATATATATAAAATTATATTATATATATATATATATATATATATAAAAATTTTATTAAAACTTAGCATCAGCAATTGATTTATATTGAATAATAATCTTATAATTCTTAATTTAATAAAGACAGAATTTCAAAATAATAATTTCTAAAATTGAAGTAGAATGATCTTTTACTCTCTAGTAACCCCCTCAAAAGTGGATTTTCACAAAACCCATTTTTAGTGCATCTCTACTCAACACAGTAAACATGCTTGCCGATTTTTCAAGTCTAAATCTAATAGATCAAATATGGAATTTTTTTTTTATCAATAGGCTCCGACTAAATTGTTTTATTCTGTAAGACTCGTTCAATTCAGCAACAGAGACATACGTACCAAATTTCCTTACTGTACGTCTGGTATTTCGAAATCGTGTATTTTTGTTATCAATACCCCAAAAAAAAGTTCCCTCCCCCCGCGGGAGTCGATTTCCGAAAACCTTTCAGGAATTTCCATTCAACAAGAGTCACATGTGTACTAAATTTCATTACGGTAAGTATAAGTTCGGTAACGAAATTTTGTCATAAATAATTCCCAGCAACTCCCCGCTACCCCCTCCCTCTCTTAACAGGACTAAATTTCCGTAAAATGGGGACTATAAAAAAAAAAGGCCAACAAAGTTTTAAGTCTGTTACGTCTTAAAGTACAGAAACGGTTGCATTTAGCTGTAATCGTCGAACGACCTTTCGGTCGATTCTCAAAAAACCCCCTTTTGTGAAGCTCACTCCATAAAAAAACTTTATTAGTATAAAAGCCCCCCCTTTAAGCCCCCCTTGCCCCCCTTTGAGGGTATTTTTTGCAAACCCTTGGTAGCGAATCTCAACTTTATAGACAGAAAAACCTACCAAATTTCAATTTTTGGGGCCCAGTTTTTTGAAAGGGGGAATATTTATCTATAACTTCACTTACATTTTTTGCAACGTCCCTTGGGATTATTTTGCCCAAACCTTTTGTACAGGACATCAACATGAAAGGAATATCCGACCTTTTTCCCCAAGTTTGTAGGTCTAACATTTCAAAAAGGGGAATAACTGTGAACCCCCATGAAACGAACCTCTATCTGCGTTTTTTTCTATACCCGGCTTTTCGGGGAAACCCAAAAAATTTTTACGATTTTTTTAAAAATAACCTCTTAACAAAGGGGAATTTTCGAAAAAACTTTTTTCTTTCGTGACCCAGTTTTTCTTCCTATTTTAAAGTGTATTTCTAAATTTAATTACTTCCCGTAACTCATTTTGTGCGAACACAAAACCTTTAACTGGTTTTACCAGCGGCCTGACTCATCTACAAAAACTGCCATAATTTTTCCAGTTAAACAAGTAATATAAAAATAGTTTTAATAATTCCTACTTAGATAACAAGAAAAATTTTTTTGCCCTTTTAATAAATAGTTCAATTAAATAAAAAGATATAAAAAGACAGAATCACAACATAATTTCATTTGTTTTTAATTTTCATTAAAATATCAAAAGTCCTTTTTAAATTTTAGTCCCGAAGTTTAACACGTGAAAAAAACCCAAATGTTGAACAAACCCAAAAGGGTCTTTTAAATCGCCAAGTAGCGTATTTGTAATTTTTAAATAATTAGTTTTTAAACCTTTTTTATTAATTATAATTAAATTATTGATTGTCACCAAAATGATTCTGTTATAAAATTTCAGCTCAATGGGTGCTTTTAAAAATTTTTTTGAACGATTGAAAATTCCACCAAGATAAATAAATAAATATACAAATATATAAATAAATAAATATATGACAGTGGGGCTAATGTAGGGAAATTTAAAACCCCAAAAAAAACTAACAGATTTTATGAGTAATTAAATTTTAAGGACACATGTGGTAATGTATGTTCAGAATTTCTAGTTATAAACCAATGTATGTTTAAAATTACTTGTATGCTATAAATTAGAAAGTGTTCATATAAAATTCATTAGTTTTAATCTAAACTTATTTCTTAATGGTGAACATACAGTGTATTCTTTGACATTCTTTCGTCTTGTTTTCCTTGCAGTTTTTCTTCCTTTTTTTTTTTTTATGGGTAAAAATATATAAAAAAAAACATAAAAAATTTCAAAAAAATAAAAATAAATTTCTTTTTTAATATATAGTGTTTATGAATTTAAAATCTGTTTTATGTGGTTTATATAAAGTATATTGAAAGATGAACCTCTACTTAAGGTATCCGACTATGTGCGACAACTTTTTTTTGAAAAAATGGAGGTATAGAGATTATTTATGATTTTTACATTTATTTAGTATAATTTAAGAAAAATATCGTAAAATTGAAAACAGAAAGAAAAATTTATTATTTTTAAAAGAGGGAAAAACTGCGAAAATGTACAAAAATTACATAACGGGGCCCGCTCGCAAAAGTTTTTTAAAAATTCCCTTTTAATTTTTAAACTGTTACTTTGTTATTCGTGTCTGAAATGACCTTCAGGATAATGTATATTTTAATTTTACAAAAAATAGAGCATTTATCTTAGGTATATGAAATTTCTTAAAAAAAAGTGATTATAATCAATAAAGGACTGTAAATTTTGAAATAATCCATGGTCAAAAAAATTTTTTTCAAATAAATAAAATTTATTTCAAATATTTAAACAAAATATTTCAGCAAATTATTTTCAAAACTTTTGAGGAATCACGGTCCCCGTTTGAGTTTTCGAAAAAAAACATTTCGATAAAACGCTTTTTAAAAGTTTGGCATCTTGTGTAAAGTTTGCCATCTGCTTTCATTGAAACACTTGTATTTTTTGTTCTAGTGAATAAAAAAAAAAAAGTTTTGGTATTTTATTAAGCTAATAAGAGATGGTCTATAAAATAAAATCATAAGAAAAATTTTGTCAATTTTTGAAAAAAATCATGATTTTAGGGTAGTCGGATGCCTTAACGAATTTTCCATTTAACGAACTTTTTGCTGAATTTAGCGACTTCGTTAAATGGAGTTCTCACTGTATAGCTCTAACGCCCCTTAACCCTCTCTCTCGCTACTTTATCACAGTAGGTTCGAAAATTACGTATGGTTTTATTACGTATTTCAAACCTGCATATTAAATCTACATTTTGGTTTTAAAAAAAAATTTTTTAAAAAAAGTTTTAATGTTAAAGGATAGAATTAGATCATCAAAATTGAACATAAAACATAAACAAAAGAGTTTTCACTTTTTAAATAGTCAGAAAAAAACAAACCCCTGGAAATCGCGGGTTGCGCAAATTTTTATTTCTACGTTGCCCATGGAAATGCGGGGGTTGGGGAAAGGGGAACCGGGGGCCCAATTTTACTAACTGAGAAAACCTTCGCGGGCATGCGTCCAACCCTTTCCCAAAGTTTCATCGCAATAATGGTTTGGGAAAGGGATAAGAGATAAAGGGAAACAAACATTTATTTTTTTTTTTATAGGTTTTTTTGAAAAAAGTTTTAAAATAAGAATAATTATTTGTTATACCTTCACTTCATGTCACCCCTTTTCCCCTATGTGGATACTTTTACTAAAAATTTTTTTTGCACAGTCATAAGTCTTTTAAAAACAGAACAATTTATTCAAATGAGACAAATTCAGGAGGAAATGTTATTCGTCACGAAATGGGTAAATTCGTGTTGCGTCTTTGTCACATAATAAAGTACAGCTTAGTCTCAGTTAATCATACGTATTTCCCGTCTGTCAGTTTATAAATTCATGCGCGACATAGTTTTACGATAAATGCATTTGCATGTTTCCAGCCAATCAATGGGCTCAATTCATGTGACGTCAGAGTCACGTGATAATGATAGCCTCGTGTTGTTAGCCAATTAGTTCAAAAACTCATGTGACGTCATAGTCACACTCTAAAAGCAATCATGTGTTTCCAGCTTATCAGTTCGTGAGCTTTGTTGTTGCTAACTTTTGATCTTTTCAGAAAATTTCTCTTAATGTATCCGACTACGTTCGGAACCGTGATTTTATAAAGGCGCATAAATGGATAATTTTCATGATAGTTAGTGTTACTTAGATTCGAATACATGTATAAAACTGTTTTAAGAGCATTTTTTACGAAAAACAATTATTAAAATTCGATATTTCGGCAAAAAATTAACTTACAATAACCTTTTTTCAAAATGTTCTCCTTTTGTGAAAATTGCTTCTACTATAATAATATTTCGCCTGTATATAGCTCAGACCTCTATACAAAGGCTCAACTATGAATTTTGAAAAATTCACATTATTTTCAGAGTTACAACCACATTTGAAATATATAATTATCGGCATTTTTTTCTTAAAATTTCCTCCTTGTTGTCACGTAAGAAACATGGATGAAACCCACTTCTGGGTGATACATTTCAAAAAGTCCTGTTGATCCTCTGTACAGAGGTCTGGCAGGCTATACTACTAAATATTATTATAATAAACTTATTTTCAAAAGGAGAATATTTAAAATAGGTCATTCTATATTCATTTTTGTCAATATATTGTACTTAAATAATCTTTTATTGTAATACTATTCTTAAAACAACTTTGTATACACATTTTCTAATCTAAATGACACTAAATATCATAAATATTTTCCATTTATGCGCTCTAATCCACGGTTCCAAATATGATCGAATACAAATTTCTAAAAATTGTCTACAGCAATGCACATCCGGTAAACAAAATGCATTTTTATTTAAGGTACATGCATAAAATAAGATTTTCTTTTTTAATTTTAAAACCTTTTGAAGAAATTTTTGAATATTTTTACCCAATTATAAAATTTGGAATTTTACCCAAGTTTTACAAATAGAACCACAAACATAATTATTTTGATATTTGTTTTGAATTCAGTGGAGAACACGTGTTTCTATTCATCATGAGACCGCCATGAATTGAGCCCATTAATGCGCTTTGCAGATGCAAACTTTTGCTTTTTGCAGAAACTTTCTCTTAAAAACACATATTTCACAAGATTGATAATTTATGAAATTGAGCGTCGTTTGTTTATGACAACTTGTATCATATCAGAATTTTCTTTTTTTAATTTTGAAAATATTTTTAAGTATCTTATTGCTTAAACATATTTAACCAATGATCAAATTTGAAATTTTTATCTAAAAAATTTACAAGTAGAACAACAGGTACAAGACTAATGTCAGTTTTAAATTCAATGGAAAACAATTTATTACATTTTATCACTTGGAAATTTGCCAAAAGTCATAGGAGATTGAAACCCATTCAAAATATTAAATTCATTTTTAAATTTCATAATTTTTACATTATCGGCTTTATACAAATTTTTGCTGAAAAGAGGTACTGCCTTAAATTTTATATATTTACAGAATTTGTATTTATAGAATTTTTTATTCTAGTTTGGCATCACTTTCCACAGAAAATATACATAGAAATTTATAAATATTGACTCTCGGTTTTAAAATTTCATTTAACATTAATTCTTCTTAAAGATTATCCTGATTACTAGCGTCCAACTTTTTTAAAAAAGAACAGAGCTCATGGGGATTTTTTTTTTTTTTGGGGGAGCTTTTTAAATTATTTGAGTACATTTTAAGAAAAATATTCTAAGTAAGAAAAAGAAAAAGATATAATTATTACTAAAATGGAAAAAAAAATGGGAAAATTTATAAAAAAATTACATAAAGCCCATTCTGTACAAAAAGTTTATTAACAAATTTTCAATTTTTTAATTTTGATGTGTTGTGCTCTGCTATACATTTCTGAAATGACTTTCAGGTCAGATATTTTAATTTTTACAAAAACTACAGCAATTTATCTTAGTTATTATATGAAATTGCTTTAAAAAAGTGGTTATATTCACATAACTCAGTGGTGCAACAGCCCATGAGGGTCAATACCTACTGTGCCCAATTCAGTATACGCGACCTTGGACCTTGAGGTGCATGAACCGATGTTCCGGTCAGATGGTCAGTTTGACGCGAAAATCCCCAGTGTTAAGTTCCCAAGAAAACTTGCTACTCATTTATCGATCCACTGAAAGATGGAAAGGCTGAGTCAACCTTGCCCAACTCGAGATTTGAACGTTATATTCATAAAAGGGGCTGAAAATTTTGTAATAAAACAGTGATTGATAAATATGAAGATTAAAACACTTCCACTATTATACAGAATATACACAAAAAATTTCATTTAATTATTTTCAAAACTTTTTGAGCAATAGCTGTCCCCGTTTGAGGATTTTCAAAAAAACACATTTCGAGTCAAGCGCATTTTAAATTATGACATCTTGCTTAAGGTATCCAACTATCCTAAAATCCTGATTTTTTTGAAAAATTGACAAATATTTCTTATGATTTTATTTTATAGGCCATCTTACTATCTTAATAAAAATACCAAGTTTTTTATTTTCCATTCACTAGAACAAAAACTGCAGGTGTTTTTAGTAAGCTTGAATGCCATAACTTAACATAAGATGTCCAAATTTAAAACGCGTTTTACTCAAAATGTGTTTTCTTTTCGAAAAAAAGCTTAAGCAGGGACAGCTTGATTGCTCAAAGTTTGAAAATAATTTAATGGAATTTTTTGTGTAGGTTCTGTATATAACAGTGTTTTGACCTTCAGATTTATCAATCACTGTTTTATTGCTAAATTTACAGTCCTTTATGTGAATATAATCGCTATTTTGTTAAGCAATTTCATATAATCACTAAGATAAAGTGCTCTAGTTTTTCCAAAAATTAAAATATTTCTTATCCTTAAGGTCATTTCAAACATGAATAACAAAGAAACACATCAGTTAAAAAATTGAGAATTTGGCTTTAAAATTTTTGTACAGAGCGGGCCCCGTTTATGAAATTTTTTGTATATTTTCATCAGTTTTTTCCCAATTTAATAAAAATAATTTTTTTTTGTTTTCAATTTTAGGAGATTTTTCTCAAATCATACTAAATAAGTCTAAAAATCATAAAAAAAATCTTCATATCTCCATTTTTTCAAAAAGAAAGTTGTCGCAAGTAGTCGGATACCTTTTAAAGTAGTGGCATCTGCTTTTACTAAAACACTTGCAGTTTTTGTTCTAGTGAATGGAAAATAATAAACTTGGTATTTTCATACAGCATATAAAATGGAATAAAAATTAAAATCACAAAAACATTTTGTCAATTTTTGGCAGAATTCACAATTTTAGGGTAGTCGGATACATTAAAAATTAGCGACTCATCGAGCTGCTGACAGTAACTTAAAATGACCATTACTTATACTAGAATTACGCAGTGTAAAAAAGATTAATCTATCTGAGGACGTACCATGACAATGCATCATGGGACACACTATTTCAATGCAATCGCAGCAAATATAATTCCTTGCCTTGCATATAAAAACATTACAAACAATTTTTCCCAATTTTGGGATACAATTCGTTTCTTAAGGATACAAGTATTTCTATTTTCATTCAACTAGATCCAATATAATGGTCTTTGAAAAACCTATAAAAGTTACAATTTATATTATTTGTATGACTAAATGAAAAGTATTGTTGTGAGATGTGTGTTGAGGAAAATAACCAATTTTAATTCTCTTTATGTACCATTTTCTTGTTTTTTTTCGTTAGATATTTTTTTTTTAATTTTAAGTGATTTATTTAATTTTTCTTCCTTAAATGTTTCAATATTAAAGCTCAATTTTGTGTGTGTTTTCTTTTTTAGAAATTTTTTAAAGTTCCTCACGACTTACTCATAATTTAATAATTTAGAGACTTAATTGTGTTCTCTGTTAAAAGAATGATATTGTGCATAAAAAAAATCTTAATTAAATTTAGGCTGTCGTCTATCGTTGATTTTGATTTCTCAAAAGTAGTGTTAGTTCTACGGAAATTTTACTTTTCTTCACCTCTCAAACTAAGACTAATGCATGATTAGATTCCGATACATAAAATACATTCGAAAGGACAAAAAATAACAAATGTTTCGCTGTTACAATTTCTGTTCGATTTCTGAAAATATTGTTGTCTGTTTTAATTATTCGTTTGAGAATTTCAATATTCAATTAAAAATTAATACTATTATATTATATTTAAAACTTATGTAATGAAATGATTGATTTTATATATCCTGTATAATTATAATTCTGAACGAATACATTTACATTTGTGATTGCTTTTCCGTTTTGTACATTCATAATTTTGAACGAATACATATATATATGCGAAAAATATAAGAAATTAACCTCTCTGAAGAGTTCATAATTAAGTTGAATTTGAACTTAAGGTATCCAACACTACGTTCGGAACGTGATTTTAAAAAGGCGCATAAATGGATAATTTTTATGATATTAAGGGTCACTTTGATTAGAATACATGTACAAAATTGTTTTAAGGACATTTTGACAAAAGAATTTATTTAAATACAATATTTTGGCAAAAAATGAACTTAGAATAACCTTTTTCAAAATGTTCTCCTTTTGTGAAAAATGTACCTATTATAATAATATTTTGCCTGTATATAGCTCAGACCTCTGTACAGAGGCTCAACTATGATTTTTGAAAAATTCGCATTATTTTCAGAGTTACAACCCATTGAAATAATGATCGGCGTTTTCTTCTTTGAATTTCTCCCCTTTGTTGTCGTAAAACATGGCTAAACCCACTTCTAAGTTATATATTTCAAAAATTCTAGTTGAGCCTCTGTAAAGAGGATCTGTGCTAGCTACAAAGCACAAATATTATTATCATAAAAGCATTCACAAAGAGAATATTTAATGGAGTCATTCTATGTTCATTTTGTCAAAAATACTATATAAATAATTTTTATTTAATAACTTTATTCTTAAAACAATTTTTATGCGACCCACTACAATCTAAGTGACACTAAACTGTAAATATTATCATTTATACTACTTTTGCAAATCACAGTTCCGAGCTTTGATATTCAATTTCTGCTTAAATGAAAATGATCTGTTAAAATATTGAGTGAAATTTGTTGATGTTATATATATATATATATATATATATATATATATTTAAGTTAATTTCTCATTATTTTTATACAAGAACTTCATTCACACAAATTTATTCCAGTTTTTTGATGAAAACAATTGCAAACGCATAAAACATAGGGGAAAAAAGTGCTTACATGTTATACCGTTGACCCATTTGTTGAAATTAAAAGTTTACCAATTCGGAAATCGTCACTAACCGCTGTCTTCTTTAGTACTTTTATATCCAAAAATGCGGGGAACGGCTTCCACTATTGGCTGCTTATCGCGACATTAAGTAACAAAAATGGTTGACGGTATAATACTCAAGTACGAGAAAAAGCGTATTATAAGGAAAGTATTTCGCTTGATATTGTAGAAAAATAACCCCCATAGTTAAGTTGTATTCCAAATAATATGTAATATATCCAGATTATAACAATTTATTTTTATTTATGATGCGTCGAACATCATTTATTTTGAGCTACTTTGTTATCGGTACACTAATCGTTTTGGGTGTGATTTTGAAATCGCACCAATTAGAGTTTTGGCAGCCCATCCAATGTTATTGTACTGTAATGTTATCCCCCAACTAGGCGTAATTTTACAACTAATTGGTGAGAAGGAATGCGTAGTGTAGTGGTGGCAAAATTTGTTCTGTACTTACATATTAACATCACCTCAGCCAGATTTGGGACTTGATATCAAATGATATCAAACATGTTCTTGGGAGGTTCACCAGACTAACAAAGTATAAAATGAAGAATTCTTTCTTGCAAAATCAATCATAAATGCAATTTCCTTGATCCCGAAATAGGTGTCTATATACAAAGTGTCGAAAGAATGTGGAGTCTTGCAAAATGAGGGAAATAAGAAGCACAAGGGAACATCGTTTGGAATCATACATGTGTGTGTTCATATAGTGACAACATTTAGAGAAAGAAATGAAAGACAGTTTTAACTTTATTTTGAAGTCAATATTGATCCCTTTCTATCAAAATCGGATTTCTGAAATCTTCGAAAATGAAAACCATTGTTTTGAAAATAAAACATGCCTGTAAGAATATTTTTTTTAAGTTTTCTTTTGTTGTTATTTTATTATAGCACGATTCGCTTGGCGCGAATTTGGTATTGGTGACATTAAGGTATCCGACTACGTTCGGAACCGTAATTTTAAAAATTGAATAATGATATTTAGTGTCACATTATAATTCATGTATGAAATAGTTTTAAGGACATTGTGACAAAAAAAATTATTTAAATACAATATTTTGGCAAAAAATTAACTTAGAATAAGCTTTTTTCAAAATGTTTTCATTTTGCGAAAAATGCTTCTATTATAAAAATATTTTGCCTGTATATAGCTCAGACTTCTCAACAGAGGCTCAACTAGAATTTGTGAAAAATTCACATTATTTTCAGAGTTACCACCCATTGAAATAATTTTTTGCGTTTTTTTTCTTAAAATTGCTCCCCTCTGTTTTCGTAAAATATGAATAAACCCACTTCTAAGTTTTATATTTCAAAAATTCTAGTTGATCCTCTGTAGGGAGGTCTGAGCTATATGCAGGCAATATATCATTATAATAGAAGCATTTTTCACGAAAGGAGAACATTTTGAAAAAAGATTATTCTAAGTTAATTTTTTGCCAAAATATTGTATTTAAATAATGTTTTTTTATCAAAATGTCCTTAAAACAATTATACACATGTATTGTAATCTAACTAACACTAAATATCATGAAAATTATCCATTTATGCGCTTTTGCAAAATCACGGTTCCGAACGTAGTCGGATACCTTAATACGTAAATTCCTCAGTTTTTTATATTATATATATCTAAAATAATGATACTCACAAATTATATCGTCGACCCATTTCTTCAAATTAAAAGACGTTTCCAAATGCCGCGATATGCAGCTAATAGTGAAAAACCTGTTCACGCTTTTCCAAACAAAATGATAATAATAACCATGACAGAATTTGGTGACTTCTTCTGAATTCGCGATGTCTTTGAAATTAGCGATATAATACGTAAATACCAAGAAAACTGTAAACTCAAATAATATTTCACAATAATTCAAAACATCTTTGCATACATAGTTTACTAATACTATTTGATATTTCGATCATTTCGAGGAGTTATATTTTTGAAAACAACAACATTGCTCTTTCTCTCCTCTTTTTAATTTAATTTTATTTCTAATAAGTAAAAAAAATATTACTACGGATTATTAAATTTAAGTGAAAACTATTTCGATAGGACAATGGATTTTTTTAAAAAATAAAAACATACTTACTTCTACAAATATTTTATTTCAGATAAAATCTCCATTGTCATATTTTTTAACTCTTTTTTTTCGAATTTTTCGAATTATATTTGTAATTAATATGCATTCATAAATAAAATCGTAAAATAAATTTGAGTTATTTGCACAAGTCATGCACTCGAATACCTGAGAAAAAGGAAAAGGAGCTTGTAGGATATTAAAGGAGAAATTATCAGTAACGACGTTGAGGGTGTTGTGGTGGGGAATCATTTGTACATATATTGCTCTCTGTAGACTTAATATTAATTCTCCGAAGGCTTAAGAATGTTGTCCCAGTAATTAGAGAAGGCCATTGGTTGTATTTGAATTGGTAAGATCAATAACTGACAAATCAGTCTGAATACGTTGAAAGGACAGCTGCATCTTGGGATGGATGAATGTTTGTCATAACAACATCTACGTTTCTTCAATTATATTTAAATTAAGCCGATTTTTCCCCTTTTCAAAAAAATCTAAAAATTTTTTCTTTCTCTTACCCCAGTCGGTATTAGTTTATTTATCAATAAACTGATCGGCAATCACTTTGGTTTTCATTTCAATTCATGGCCTGCTTTGATAACAGATGAGCATAGCTCGAAAAATATATTACATCAAAGACAAATTTCGTATTTGCGTGATATTCAATTCAAGTATTTTTTGCAACATAGCTCCCTGGTGACTATAAAAAAATGTTGAGGCTTTTACTAAAATTTTGCATGAACTAAACAAAGGCGTTGTGTTTTTAAATTGTAAAAGTAGTGAGGTGCCAAGTTCGTCTACAGCATTTATTTTTCCCGTTTTATTGCTATATCGTCTATGAATTTTAAACCTCGTTTTGATTTGTTGAACTGCCCATGAATAATAGGCTCAACTCATGATGGTCACATGTTATGTACATAACATGTACATGTACAATGAACATATTTCTAAATGTGTTTATTTTACAGTGTAACCTTGAAAAACGTATTTTGATGTTTAACAACTAAGGCTGTTTTTACTAAATGCACGAGAGCCTGAATTAGACACGGAGCACATTTTCAGACAGAAAAATGACTGAATTTTCATGAAAATTTGCAAATTGTAATTTATTTATTTGTTTATAATGTAGCGTTTTCAAAAGCTCATAAAATATCCTATAACATTTATCATTTTTATCATTGAACTATCTATTCCCTTTACGTGTTAAAGGGATAGTTCAATTAGCATTATGGTATATGCGAAAACATGCGAAACACATTTTGTACCAGAAAAAAAATGGATGAACTCTGATAAAAATGAAGAGAGTATGATAAAATATACTACTCTCTGTAGTGCAGCGAAGCCAGAATATAATGCATAAATGTTCTAATTCCTTTATATGTGAAAAATATTCCAAACTGGGGTCGTATTCTTTATCATAAAAAACACAGCCCTAAAATAAAATTTTATTAATTTCATTTGATCTGATTTCTTATCGTTAGTATATACAAATTAATTCAATCTACTTTGAATTTTTTGTGTTACTAAAGAAATATAACAAGCAATATCAATATCGTTGATGTGTATTTTATTAATCTGTAATGCAGAAAAAATCTCGCAGTTTAATTTTTAAAGTTTTAATTACATGTAGCATTTCTATTTTAACAATTTTGAAATCCCACAAAAGTGTATTTTCGCATTATTTATCATTGTTTTGCATGCAATAATCATTTATTAATTATATAAGCATATATTTGACACATGAGTATGAAAAGACTTAGTGGGTTCTCCGGTTATTATTTTGGATGTATTCGGGTCCAAAAGGATTTAGGTAAGCATGTGGTAGACACTTTTATATTTTGATAATAACTTTAAAAGCTTCTAGCTTGAAAGACGACACGTATTTAAATAGGAATAATACATTCACAAATTATAAAAAACTGCAGCGACAACACAAAAACTCGTAAGTGAAACTTAAGACGGACAGAAGAGTTCTGCTTTCTCAATCTAAAAGCCCTCAACATTTACAGACCTAGGAAACTTCTAGAACAGAGGTTCTCAAATATTTTTGTATCATAGACCCCTTGATATGTTTTTCAGTTTGGGATAGACATCTGCTTACTTAATATTGAATTTTTACAAATTTATCAACTTAAATGTCTTTTTGATAGCTAGTACAGTTGAACCTGTTTTTCCCTTCAGAGGTGGAATGGGACCACTTATAAAAATAAAAACATTACAAAAAAGAAAATATTCAAAAATTTCATAGGAAATTCTTACATAGAACTCGACTAATTCATTGGAAATACTTCACAAATTTTTTTTTTTTTTTTATGCAGTGGATAGGGACCAGATAAAAAAGTCCTTACATTTACAAAATATAATGAGGTGTTACAAAGAGCATATAGTTTCTCACTGTATACACGGATAAGTTTCAAAAATGCACATACATAATTCGATTTACTTTATTCATTGTAATCCGAATCAACTTGTAATGAATAAGTTCCAAAATCGTTTTCGTCACGGAAGGTACAATTTCAATTGATTTATTTTGGCAACATAAAGTAAGAATATGGAATTTTTGTTACGAAGGTCGGGTGGTTAGTAGCTTGTAAATGTTACGATAACCAGATATACATGATTAAATCCCTTTTTGGAATTTTTTACTCCTTTCTTAATTGGTATCTATTTTAAGAAAATACTTTTCCACTTTTTTGGAAGGCTGAACTCCTACATATTTTTCACCGCTCTCAAAGAATCTGGTTCTTCTTAATCTATCAAATTATTGATAATGTCCCTGGCATTGAAAGTTTCGTCTTCAATCAAGCGCGGGCTGTTGGAACGTTGAGAGAAAGTAATTGAATGCGCATTGTCGGGAGACTGTTTATAACAAATGAACAGAGCATCTTGAAGTCTACATTTCAGTGGCGTAACGTACACCCTCGAAATACGGAGGGGGGGCAGGACTCTAGGGGCCCAAGGCCTGATTTACGCTAAATACGTATTTACCAAATTTATAAATTAAAGGCGAAATCTCTCTCTGACTTTCAGAAGGGAGTGGAATCCTAAAATTCTTCGTTACGCCACTGGTAAATAGATACAAAACATTACAGTGGCGCCAAAGCCATTGAAATTCATACACCGCATAAAAATAGATCGCACATAAAAAATCGCACAAAACAAATCGCATAAAAAAAGACCGCACAAAAACAGGTTCTACTGTACAGAGCTGCTTACTTTAAAAGAATTAAATTTCTAAATGTAATGAAGTATGTTTAAAACTGAAAAAGCACATGTTAATTAATTAGGTTAATATTTAATTAATACATAAAATAACTGAACAACAAATTAATGTTTTTAATGGAAGAGATGAATCCAGGGCTTCAATAACAAATTTTTAACATTTGGAATCTGTCTTGTCAGATTAACCCTAAATCTCTTGTGTTAGTAGTGACTAGTTTCTTTCTTTCCTTCCTTCTTTCATCTATTTTGGAGATTGGCAACCGCGCTAAAATTCCTCACCAAGAAAAGCAATTAAACAATTCTCTCATTGTATTCCATAATTCGGGACAAATAACTGCTATGTCTCTTTAAAGCTAAAATTGCTTTTATCCGTTTCTAAACTTTACTTTAAAATCTTCGTTAGTATTTATTCCGATCAGTTCCTAATTTAACTAGCATAGAAATTTTTACCCCATTTTCAATGTGATGACCATATGAATTGATTTTTCCACTGTGAGTATTACCACAGGAAGTCGAAGTACATTCTCAAACCTAGTTTCAAAATCTGAATAAAGGGCACTTAAATGCTATTCGTAGATTTAAACGTCCTGAAAGATTGTGTGTGACAAATTGAGTCGTATCCTCCAATTTTATATTGCTTTAGCTTAATTTTGGAAAGAAACGCTGAAATGGCCCTTGATTTAATAAAATCTATGCTGCCACATTATAACTCCAAATCAACCTCATTAAATTTAGCAAATAAATCTATTAAATAGATAAACCCGATTCCCATTTGATTAAATTTCCATTTTTAAAACTAAAGACACGACCTAGTTTAACGAAAGCCACTATCACATAGATCCCCGGTATACCTCATGGACTCCCAAACTATTTTTTTCGCTTATGTGGGCATACCTTGCAAGTCTTCATAGACCCTTGGTCGATATATAGACCACTTTGGGAATCATTGTTCTGCAATGTTCAAAAATATCACGTGATTGAATCTTAGCAAGCCCAATGGGCTCAATTCATGACGTCACATGATAAAAACAAACACGTGTTTTCCATTGAATTCAAAACAAACATTAAACTAATTTTACTTGCTATTCTATTTGTAAAACTCAGATAAAATTTCAAATTTTGTATCTGGGTAAAGATGTTTAAATGCCAGGGGAAAAAAGTAAAAGATTTTTAAAATTAAAAAATGTTTATACTTTTAGAAAATAAAATGCATTTTGTAAACAATACACTTTTTAAGAAAGTTTTGCAAAAGAGCAAACTTGGCAACACAGAGCGCGTGAACTGATTAGCTGGAAACACAAAATGTGGTTTTATCATTGTGACTATGACGTCACATGATTTTTTTGAATTATATGGCTAAAATCATGTGGCTACACTATCATGTGACTATGACGTCACTTGAATTCATTGGCTGGATTCGGGGGATGATGTAGTATTATGTCACTACCCACAAAATTTTATTTATTTCAATGGAGTATTCACCCCGGGGAAGCATCACACACAGAACTGATTTCTGAGACCGACTAACAAACTGAAGAAAAACGGCAGTACAATAAAAAGAAAAAAAAAGAAACAATACAGTTTAAAAAGACCTATTCTTCCCCAGATGCAGAGACGAGGAAACAAAATTGGGACAGACCTCCCCCTCAATGAAAAAATTTTTTCGCACAAAAATATTTTGGAAATCATAAAGATTTTTTTATTATTCTAAGTTTTAGTTCGTTTAGGGTGAAGAAATGATCTATTAAAAAGCTTGTGAATGAATTTAAATATAACTGGTTTTTGTCGAAAGGCTTTTGGGTTTAAAACAAAAATGTTTTTGAGTTTAAAAGTCATTTTTGACAGCAAAAAGAAAAAAAAATGATGGCATGGCACTATTTCTATAGTTAATGTAGCAGTCATTACAGCATTCCCGTTAAGCAAGTAAATAAAAAGAGTTATCGCTGGATATCTTGAAAGGTTCAGGATTAAAAAGAATCAAAGAAAAACTCTTTGAAAGATAAATGAAATTATTTACAGGCATACAAACATAGCATACGCATACATATATTATACTTGTGTGTGTTCTTAAAAACAAGAGAGCCTCCTAA
This sequence comes from Trichonephila inaurata madagascariensis, assembly GCA_019973955.1. Taxonomy (NCBI): domain Eukaryota; kingdom Metazoa; phylum Arthropoda; class Arachnida; order Araneae; family Nephilidae; genus Trichonephila; species Trichonephila inaurata. Next base: position 166,337 of record BMAV01016875.1, read on the forward strand.
AAAATTTCGATTCTAGATGTAAAAAAAAATTGGATAATGATGAATGGATATTTTGAATATTAAGAGCTCACAGGACTCTTAAATTGCAAATTTTTCAATGTTTTGAAAAAATTATATGTTAAAGCCTCAATATTTTGGTATTTTGGTCCAAAATTTTTTTTTAAAAAATTGCAAAGTTATTGAAAAAAAGTTTAAAATTTAAACGAGAAAAAAATCCCCATCTCTTACTTATCTTTTCCATTTTTTCAAAACAAAAATTTTAGCTTCCGCGCAGGTTTTCTCAGAAACTATTTATCATATCAATTTGAAATTTTATACACGTGTTCAAAATAAGGTTCTTCATAATTTATATATCAACTTACAAAAAAAATATTTATACAGTTTTTTTATTTGAATTTTAATTAGTTTTTTTCCTAAAATTTTCGTTATAATTTTAATTAAAAAATATTTTTCTTCCTCTAAATTTCTTAAAAATTAATATAACTTCAAAAGTGAACATTTTTATACCAAGTAAAATTAATTTTGTAAATTGTGATCTATTTTGCACAGAATCCTGCGCGGTGTGAAATACTAATTTTCATTTTTTTGAAAAATTGTTCGATATTTATTTCTTTATAACTTTTTGAATTTTTCCTCAAGTTCTCTGAAAATTTGAGAAATACTGTAAATATATGATTATCATGTGGTAAAAATTTCAAAGTATTTTGTTTTGTTTTATTCCCAAGTTACATTGGTTTGAGGAAGGATGTTTTTTTCGAGTGCACGGATATCTGTTAAGGGTCCTGTGAGCCCTTAAGGATAAAAACATATATTAAACACACTCTATGATTACGATAGAATTTTTTTTAAATATTCAATTGACACCTCTTTAAGAAGTGACGAAAACAAAAATCTCTTGTTGAATACTGATAATATGATGTTCATTATGTTTAATGATTAAATTTGCTTTAAATCTACCGTTCCTCCCCCTAGATTTATTTTGACCATAGTTAAAATCATTTTCATTGCTCATATATTGTACAAATTAGAAAATATTATTTATTACCATTGTTTATCGTTCAAGTACTTTATCTTCATACTGATCTACTGTTAAATGAGTAACAAATTAAAAGAAGGCAATGCGGAATTTCGCTTATTTTGCTTGTGCGAAATGGAAGAAAGAAGATTATTCTACCGACTTCTTATTCATAAATAGAAAGGCTTATTTACATACAAATGTAATGGAATGTTAACGGAAGTTCGTAATAAACAACTATCATCATTCTCTTCGCGTAAGTTTTAATATTATCATTTCATAAACACACACACACAACACATTCAGATAGAAACCATCAAAATAAAAAGAAACCGAATAAAATATTACAGAATGTTGACAATAAGCAACAAAAAAAAAGAAGAATTTATAACAATTTATTTTTCCCCAAACGGTTCTGCATTTTGTTTTGTTTTAGCTGCGTCTAGTTTAGCTAAATAACTCTTGCCATTTTTATTCCATTATTGTCTGTAAATATACTCGACAGGAAATTAAACAATTTTTCCTGGCATTAATTTTGGTAAATGATGTGAATCTTGTGTATT
>BMAV01016876.1:0-31090 GCA_019973955.1 Trichonephila inaurata madagascariensis
TTCGTTACATTTTTTCTGTGACACAAACAAACTTGCCTATTCTGCTGTTGTTTTCCTACGAGTTAATATTGGAAGCACTGAACACATACAACTGATACAGAGTAAAACTAGGATTGCACCATGTGGAAAAAAGGAAACAACAATTGCCAGACTGGAACTTCTTAGTGCTGCTATATCTGCTCGTCTTTCTACAACTGTCTTGAAAGAGTTTCCAACAGACAACGTTTATTTCTGGACAGACTCTACTACAGTATTAGCTTGGTTGAAGAGAGAAGAACCGTGGGGTGTATTTGTTTACGACCGTGTTCCAGAAATTCGGAAGCTGACACCTGTCAAAGCCTGGAGACATGTTCCTGGATCTCTGAATCCTGCAGACTGTCCGAGTAGAGGGTGTTCAGCAAAGCAGCCTTGCAGCTCGAAATGGTGGGAAGGTCCCAGTTGGTTGCATCTTTCGCCTCAAGAATAGCCTGTTAGTGATATGGAAGTAGATGTCAATGAGGATGAAGTGAATAAAGAAAGAAGAGCTATCGTGACCTCTATGATGAATGTTCAAACAACAGATATTAAGAGTGATTATTTTTCCACTTATAGTAGAAACAACACAGTAGTAGCGTAGATTCTACGTTTCAAATGCAACCAAGTTAAAGGGAAGCTTAGGCTATGAAGAATTCAAACGAGCACAGGTTTTGGTTTTCAAGTCCGTGCAGTCAAATGCCTTTCAAGATGAGACTTCTTGCTAAAATGCAAGCCTTTAAAGATGAAAAGATGGGCTTCTGAGAATAAGAACCAAGTTGGCTGACAGTTATGAGAAGGAAGATTTCAAGTTCCCAATTCTCTTACCTGCCAATGATGTTGTAGTGAAATTAATTCGAGAATATCATGTAAAAGCAATGGCAGCATGCATGCAGGTTCTCCAATATTACTTGCACGGCTTAGGGAGAAATTTTAGATAATTAGAGCCAAAAGATTAGTAAAGTAAGTTCTTTCTGAGTGTGTGATTTGCAAATGTTATAAAGCTAAGCATGTTGAAGTGCCCTTTGTTCCACTGCTTAGAGATAGTTACTCAGACAAAGATATTTGAAGTAACAGGTGTAGACTGTGCAGGTCCTCTTTATCTTAAGTCAAAAGCGAAGGCCTGAATTGTTTTGTTTACCTGTGCTGTCTACCAGGCAGTGCATTTTGAACTAGTTCAATCACTCGCTACTGATACCTTCATTCAAGCCTTGAGAAGATTCATTGCGAGAAGAGGCAGGATTTCAGTACTTTACAGTGACAACGGTACTAACTTTGTAGGTACAAATAATGCACAGAGAACATTAGAATGGGATAAAATTGTGGTGTACTCAACTGCCCAGAAAATCACTTGGGAAATTTATTTCACCCACAGCAGCATGGTGGAAGCGTATTGTGAGAATGCTGAAAGAGCTTCTACGTCGAGTGTTAGGGAAATCTATTGTAAATTATGAAGAACTCCTGCCCATCTTATGTGATTGTGAGTCAATAATCAATGCTAGGCCTTTGACATACATACACGAAGATCCAAATGAATTGTTACCTTTGTCCCCAGGAATGTTCATTCACGGAAATAGAAACTGTGAAACTCCTGATTTAGATAAAGTAGATCGATCTTCATTGGTAAAAAGCACCAAATACTTGCAGAAGTTGCGTGAAGATCCGAGACACAAAGGTTTAGAAATGAATATCTTGCTCTTCTGGTCCACAGAGGGACAAGGAGAAATGATGCTTCAGAAGTGGGCGATGTTGTGCCGATTGGGCATGACAATGTGCGACGAATTGACTGGCCTCTTGGTGTTGTCTTGGAGGTTTATCCTGGCAAGGATGGAGTTCCCAGAGTAGCTAGAATTAGAACCTCCCATGGTGATTGGATTCGTCCCTTCCAAAGGCTATATCCTGTGGAAGTATCAGCTAAAACTGAAATTGGTGTTTTAAAGGCCTCAGGAAAAGACAACCTACCTGTTGAGAAAACTCCTGAATCCTCTACTGAACATGCTTCGGATTCACCAACTGATTATGTTCCCGATTCACCTATTAAAAGTACTGATAATTCTGAAGAGAAACTCCCTACCAAAACCAGATTGGGAAGGACCATGAAAATTCCTTGCAAATTGGACTTGTGAACTTCTTTTCAAATTTTAGGAGAAATTGTCATATATATCTATACAATGTATTGTATGGTTAAAGTTTAATTTATTTTAGATTGCAAAATTCAGTTTCACTTTGCAAGGTGGGAGTATGTAACGTGCTGTAAATTATTTTCAAACTATATCCAAGAAATTATTGTTTTAATTTAGCTTGTGCTGTATGGAAACATTGTGTACATAGTTTGAGTTTTTTTTTTATATTCTTTACTGTTAATAAAGAGAGCTGTGATATAAACTCAAGCTGAGTATTTGTATTTAAAAAGATATTATATTTTATGAACATATCACTCATCTGGAGACCCCTTGGATCATTTGAGTGAAGAAAACGACATCCACAACCATAATTTAATTGTCATTGTTTATAAATGTATTTGTTCTTCAAGATACTATTTCAGTCTTCTGTTTGTATTTTGTGCTATTTTCGAATATAGATATTTCTAATGTCATTGGTGAGTACTAAAATATTTTTCTAAAGAATATGAGGGCAGTGCATTTAATTACTGCTGCACATTTTCACTTCATTTTACTATTAAATAATGCATTTTTAAGCGTTTCTTGGTTGATGAAATTCATAAAAGGAACTTGCAGTTTTAGGACTATTGCAAGTTATCAGCAATTATTGATTAATTTTAACATGTATTATATAATCATTTTATATATAATGCAATATAATTATATATTTCATAATTTTTTTATATGTTTATTGTATATTCCATAATTATTATATTATATATGGATGTTAATTATTGATCGATATTAGTTATTTTCATATAAGTTGAAGGAATTTGGAGTACCTGTTCCCGCAGGGAAACTTTAACTCCTATATGGATGACAGTGAGTTGCATTAGTTCGGCTTAACCTTAGCCCATTGCTGCATTTAGTGATAGTAACAATTTAAAATTAAGTTAAAATTGTTAAGCAAATTTACATTAGGATTAAGAAATTTTCAATTAAGGGTAAAAAAATTTGAAAATTTAGGAGTGAAATAAACTTTATTTCAAATATGTATGTGTAGGATGTTTGTTTATAGTTGCTAGAATTATTCTATGTTAGCAGCGGATTGGCCCGGTAAGCCAGGACACTAGTGACCGACTTGATTTTGTAGCCAACAGATCCTATTTTTTGTAATCCCATCTACTTCAACTTGTACACTCAACTCGTAGATGTGGATCTGAATAGTTTATGTACATTGTGGTAACTGGCAGTGATATCATAGAATGCAAATTAAGTGATGTTGCCGATCAACCAATAGAGTGCAGGGATCACATGCACCCAGTGACTGATGCATGATCTGTTGTGACTTTGCCAAATATATACAGATAAACTAGATGGCAGTTGAGGTTAGGTTAGGTCTAGGAAAGGTTAGTTCTGCCAGTTGCCGATATAAGTAATTTAGGTAAAATGAATGTTCAGAATATCGCTTGCTTTGGGCAGTTAATGAGTTTGTTGCAATGAATTTTATTTAATTGAATGCATAATAAATGTTATTTGGTAATAAAACTTTGGTCATCATCATTTGGTATAAATAAGAAACACCACTGATATTTCAATCTTCTGCGCATATATTTTGCTAACTTCCAATAGCCCACAGGCGGTAATGAGCTATTCGATCAACAGAATTCAGGTTGAGGGGAGAGAAAAACGAACAACGCAGGAAACCTGCTTCGTCGGATTCTCCCCTCGGTCTGAAAGGTGCCCAGATAGGACTAGTTATTTTCAATATATTCTTTGTTTGAAATACATTTCAAACAGTACTGGTTTATCCATTGGGTGCTTGGGGGTGGGTGCCCGGATAAGCTGGACGTAACCAGATTTTCTGATTATAAATTTCGATACTCCAGTGCCTAGGGGGCCTGTAGATCTTCTGTGCCCAGAGCCAGAAATGAGCTTAAAACGGTACTGATTTCAAAGCAGTTCGTTAAAATTGCTTTCCATACTATTTGTTATAGCTAGGCAGCCATCTTGGATTTTATACCACTGAAAAACAAGCACTGCTTGGCGCCAGTGAGTGAATATTAACGTCGCACAATTCAGCTACACGAGGGCTTTTGGCGACAGAACTCATCCTTTTGAACCATGGTCAAATTACAAGGACGACACCTGAGCTGGCACCCCCCTCTCCTAACTACCACACCAAAGGGAGAACAATTGAGCACAGATTTAACGTGCATCGCTCCACTACACGGCAGGTCTTTAGTGGTACTGGGCTCGAACTCTTGACATGCCTGCCATGATCCAATACCTTGACCATTGGTCTACCGCATCCCCTGCGCCACTTGGCGCGCAGCACTCCAATCTCAAATTAGTTCCAACCTGTTACATATATAACAAAATAAATCTTGTGCTCTTAAGACACAAACTAGCAGAGGTCTATACTATCAGACTTCAGATCAGAAAGATTAAATGTAAAAAAAACTGCTAACCTTCTTGCATCTAAACAAGAACTCGTACTCCATATTGGAATGCACTATATCAGAGCAACATGCCACACCTCACTACAGTACCTCAATCTAAACTGAACTAGCCTAAGCCTAGGGTAGGAAAGTCATGGCTAATGAACTGTACGCAGTTCTTTGGTCTTCTGCTTATATGAATTAATAAAAATAAGTAACATCTATTAAAAAAACATTCCTTTTCCTCTTCATAATAGAGATATAAGAGGATCATTCATGACATTCACAACTTGTTAAATGGTTAGTGGTTTTTACATATTCTCAGGGCTGCTTTTCCTCTTAGGCACTTGCCAAGGGTGCAAAAAAATTGAAGGGTGAAAAAAAAAAATCAAAGTTACAGCGAATGTACCACCTCTTATCAAGTCATGAAAGGAGCATTTCTGACCATAGCAAAGTAAAGACTGAAATGAGATCTATGGGAAATGAAAAGCGTAGTAGTTTGATGGTGCTGTGCACTTAAAATGATTAAGAACTGAAGGAGGGTGGGGTGGGGGTGCACTGGAAATAGTGGAGGGACGTAACAATATGAAGTGCTTAAGGAGTCAGAGGCGGCTAAAAACGGCACTGCATATCCACCAATTCTGAAAAATTAAGACGAGGGATATTATTGAAGGATTTCATAGTTTTGAAATAGAATGTCACATAATGTGATGCTCGATTCCCACATAAAGCAAACGAGATTCAAGAGTTGCTACCCTGAAGCTACCACAAATTTCAACTAAAATGAATTAAAATTTTTAGTGAACAAAGTAGATAAGCCATTTGAAAAGCAACAACCCAGTAGTTTTTTAAAAACACTGTTCCAATAAGATTATTAAAGAGCTAACTTTTATCTTGACAATAATAATAGGAGTATGCAGACTATGTTTAAGAGATACAGTTAATTTCAAAGTAGAAACTTTCATTATTATTGCACATTAATCACACAGACTTCACTATCAATTATACTACAATGGAATTTGTACTAGTAGTAATAAATGATAATTGAAAAATACTAACTTAGTCTGAATAGTGACTCCAATTTGAGAAATGATTAAAAAGCACATTAATTCATGGAAGACAAAACGAGAATGAACATAAATGAAAATCATTTTAACAGTTTTCATCAATTAGCATTTAAACAAATCAAATAACACAATATTTAACAATAGAATCTCATTTTGTAGATGTATTCTTGCTGTATATAAAATTGATTATAATTATCCATCCACTAAAATTAACTTATAATTTAAACTTTCAAATATAATTAAAGAAAATATCTCTATAAAAATATATATATATATAAAAAAAAAATAACTGAATTTATTTTTCCTTTTTTTCTACATTTAAAAAAAGGAGACTGTACTTGCATATTATTGCAACCCATTGCCGACATATGAAATGAAGCACCTGGTTGCCAATTCAGCACGTATAACACATATGAATTCGAGGTTATCAAATTGGCGAGTTAGTAATAGAGTTCGCAATTGTTATGATAGTATGTAAGCACAGGAGAGAAAAATTGACTAAGAAAGTTCCAAGTATATTATTTACATTTTTTAGAAAGACTTACTTAAACAATTTAATTTGATGGTGGATTTTTTCTCCCTCTTATAAATTTTAAATATTTTCAACTTACATTAACTAAATAAACAAATAGGATTCTTCTATAAAGGGGGAGAAACCATTTTAGAAAATGGAATCTTAGTTTAAAAGATTGGCTCAATTTTTTCAGTATATAAAAATCTTGAGGAAATATGAAGACAAATATGAGCAACAAGATAAATGTGATCAGATTCTTTTATTATGAAAACATAAAAATTAACAAATGCAGATGAGCATGACATAATTCAACACTTAGATGATACATGAGTATCTTTAAAAAAAGTTTTACAACCGTAATAACATTCTTATAACAGTTGCCTGATATCAATCACTATTTATCTCTTGTATTGGGAGTTTTCTTCTTTTTCTGACATATACTATTAATCATCATCATCATCTTGAGAGCTTTTTTTCCTCTTCTTTTTCTCTGATTTCTATTGAACAAATCAGAATTGGATATCAATACAAAAATACTTAAATGCTTGAGCAAATTAAATTTTAAATAAAATTATTATTTTTGAAGTTATATTATCTATAGTCGCTCTTAAATATATTTGCAGCATTATTAATGTACACTTATTTGAGGGAGGGGGGATTTTATTAAAACACACACTTAAAAATTTTATTTTGCCCCCACCCCCTCCCATGAAATGAAAATTTTAAATATGGATTTTGATCCACATTGCAGACAAGAACCTAATATTGAAATCTTTCTGTTTGAATAGCCCATTTGGGAGGAGGAGGGGGGAATTATCAGTAAAAATATTTATACTTTTTCAGCAGAAACAATAATATTTATATTTATTTAAAAAAATTACACAAAATATTCTATTGTTTGATGTATTTAGAAGCAAGGAACAGCACTAGGCCCAACATTGCAATTACTACACATGTAATCACTCTTTCCTTTTTGATACCTCTTTTAGCTGAACATCTTGTGGGAGCTTCTTTTTTTGATTTAGGTGGAACAAAACTAGGAAAATGATGTTTTGTTAGTCATAGAATTCCAAATTATTTTAATCTACCTGACTTTTTTTTTATACTAGGTTGGAGAGTTCGTAGCTTTTTTATATTTTCTTTTGTTGTAAAATGATTTTTTTGCTGTTTTACAAAATGTATAGTATTTATTTGAAAGAGCTCTTTTTGTTCTTCAAAACTACACTAATCGTCTTTTTGAGTAATTTAATTTTGTTACTTTTGAGGTTTAGAAATGAAGGTAAACAGCAACATTTTCGGCACCTGCTCTTCGCTTTTCATTGAAGCCAAAAAGCAGCCTGGGACATTTGCAATGTATAAGGAGAAGGTGTCACAGGCAAGTCTACAGCACAGAAATGGTTTGCAAAGTTCAAAAATGGCGATGTTGACATCGACAACATGCCCTGCAACAGAATACCTTCATAATTCAATGAAGTTTCTCAAAGTACTTTTGAAGGACAGTCATCAAACAAGTTGTGAAACTTGTTGACTGAAAACATGAACTGCGCTCATAAAATGATTCTCAATAATCTTCGTTCAATGGGATTTGCCAAAAAATTAGGAGCGTGGGTGCCTCCAGTGCTTAATGAAAACAACAAAGAAAATCTCATTCAAATTGCTTCTCAACATCTAGCCCACCATCGATTAACACAAGGTCATAAATGGCGCTTTTTGTACCAAATCGTCACGGGAAATGAGAAAGGGTGCTTATACATAAATATGAAGCAAAGGAGTGGGTGGCTCCAAGAGATACGCCAAAGCTGAGAGTCAAGCCTAACATCCACACAAAGACCATGATCTGTGTTTGGTGGGACTGGGAGGGCATGGTGCACTGGGAAATGCTCGAAAGAAATGCCGCGGGCAACAAAGAGCTCTACATAGCCCAATTACTCCACTTGAAAGAGGCTATTTGACTGAAAAGACCCCATCAACAAGGTCAAACCTTACACTCACGACAAAGCCAGGCCCCATGTTGCACTAGTCATCAAAGCAGCACTCAAAAAGTTCGAATGGGAGGTCCTTCTGCATCCACTGTATTCTCTGGACCTTGCACTCACGGATTACCATCTTTTCCACTCCCCATCAAACTATATGAGAGGTGTTACCTTCGACAATGAAGAGGACCTTAAAACTGGCTCAGCAACTACTTCGACACCAGACCGGGTGATTTTTTTGGGACCGACACTTGACAAATTGGTCGAAAGGTGAGAGGAGACAGCAAACAGCAATGGTGAATACATAATTGATTAATTTATAGTAATAACTATTGATTTTTGTTTAAATAAAAGTCTGATAAACCTGCTACAAACTATTCTCTAACCTAATATTTGTATCGCTATGATAATTTAGTAAAAGTCTAAACTTTTTTATTTCCATTTTTTATAACACAAAACATGTTTCTAAATGCTGATGTCTAGGAAATGAAAGAATAATACTTATCTAAATTCACTCAAAATTTTATCTAAATTTATGAAATCACAATGACAGATTACAGATGGAGATTGCTTATATTTCAGTGTGAAAATTACAGCAGCATAAAACACAGACTTCACACAAACTCGTTTGTATATACAGTTTGACAGTTTAGCACAATTTAATTAAACCAATCGTGTACATTAAGAAGTTAGCAATATATTGCTTATTAGTAGTTCTGTTTGTAGGAAATTCAAAGTATTTTACTTATCTCTTTACTTTTATTTTATAGCAAAGCAATAATTTTGTTGTGTCTTTAAAATATTCATTTGACTATTTTATCTAAAAAATATATATTATAATTAAATACACAAAGCTACACTAAAATGTAAGTCATTTACAATGAAGATACAGCTCACATATATTTCAAAAAAAGGAGGACAGATTTGGAAAAATACTTTGCATATGAAAATAAAATACAACAGGAATTACAAGCCGAACCAATTTAATGATAAAAAAAGAAACCATGTAAAAAGTAAATATGGTTACATATCTACATAAATATTAACACAATTATAAACTAACTATCTTAAAAGGCCATTAACTTAACTCAGTGGCACAACAGCTCATGAGGGCCAAGGTCTACTGTGTCCAACTCAGTATACGCGGCCACGGACCCTGAGCAGATGCTCCGGTCAGACACGATCCCAGTGTTAAGATCCCAAGCAAGCTTGGTACCCATTTTATCAACCCAATGAAGGGGTTTAAAGACTGAGTCAACCTTGCCCAGCCTTGGGTTTGAACCTTGGATCTGTGGTGTGGAAGCATGATGCACTAACCACACAGCCACTGCACTTCAAAAGGTCATTAAACTAACCTTTAAATACTATAGGCATAAATATACATCTCGCTCCACCATTACGCTAACTGCTCCTAGCTCTTTCCAAATAACTATCCTTTATATTGTGTTGCTATCTGTAATAAAATTATTCTAAGGGCATTGGAATGCAATACAATAACCTTAACTGTGTTTAAGGAGGATTTCCTTACATCAGGGAAGGACTTACTTATTCATACCTTCTCTTTCTTCCACCAATATATCGCACATCTACAGACATCTTTGTGCAACACAATGGCATGAATGGGGAGCGAATAATGTAACTTTTCCGTGGCAGTTAAGACTGGATCCAAAGTGCCATAAAAATGTTACAGAATACCTTAATATCCATTAAAAAAATAATAATGGTGTGAAATTTTTTTACCACCCTTATTAAATAAAGGTGATTTTTGGGGGTCATATTAAAGATATTGATTCTAATACACTAATAGCTCAAAAGTTTAACATGTACATTTAAGTATAATTTAAACTAAATAATTTAAATTTTTAAACACATCTGTGATACTTTGAACGTGTTTGGAACACTTGAAAAAACAATGCCCAGGATTGTACATATTAGTTCTTTAACAAATTATACATCATTAATAATGTAGAACGGTATCATTTTTCATAACTAGGAGACATCTACAAATTAATAAAAATGAACTTACAGCTTCCATATCAACTGCCTTTTCATCAGAGGTAAATTTTTCTTGTTTAAGTTTCTTATGTTTATGCTTTTTCTTGGCTGAACCTGATTCTTCAATTACAGTTTCCTAGAATTACATATAAGAACTTACAGTAAAAGAACTCTGAAAAAAAATTTGCACACTATATTCTAAATAAAATGTTTATGTTTTTCATAAATAAAGGATTGAACTTACTGCTTCCACTCCTTCATCCGAGGAATGTTTGTCCAGCTTATGCTTTTTTTTATGTTTTTTCTTCTTAGAACCTTCATCTACACTTGCAGTATCCTAGGAGATAATAAAGTTAATAATTAAAACTAATTACACCCAAATACATTAATTTCTCCTCTTAATAAATCAAGAAAATTAAGGATAAAAGGAATTCAAATACACTACCCCATAAGGAAGTGGAGTGGTCCTTTCTATTTTTACTGTAGTAGTTATTGGTGTAGCAGGTTCATTTTTGATTTTACTAAAATAAAATTGGAAAATTAGTCATAAGATACTTGAAACTATAAATGTGTATGCAGCTTAAGCATAAAGCCATATTTACCCAGAAATCTGTTTCTCCTGCCAATCAGCAGGAGTTTTTTCATTTGGATTACCATACTTGTCCAGTAACCCTTGCTTAACCATATTTTTTTTAAGACTTGCCTATTGAAAAGAAAAAAGGCAACAATACAGATTTTCTTTTCAAATGACAATCATAACAAAATATTACCAGATCATGGAAAAGTATATTCAACCAACATTTTAGTTTTAACAGCACATATAATTAATAAACAACTCTAAAGAAGTTATTTCAGTAAGAGATTTTGTACCCTATACTACATTTTAAAAAGATTTCTTACTTTAAATAATATAAAAACTATTTAATGGCACATCTAGCAAAAAAAAAAAAAAAAGAGAATCAAATCACAATAGATAACTAAATTAAAATGGTCAATATTAATACATAGTACATTAAATAAAAATGGCAATTCAAAAGATTTTCAAGCATATCAGTTTCTTAAAACCTCCTTTTAACAAAAATAAAAGGTACATATATTTTACAACGAAATAAACAAGAATAAAATCAAATACTAAAAAATTTAATGAGAAAAATAAAGATATAAGCCATGCATAATTAATTAATATCGAAAAATGTATAAACTAATAAAAATTATTTAAGGCAAAAAAATTTAATGTTGAAATCTTTTATCAATATATATTTCTTATTAAAATTTATATTTAAGCTTTTAAAAAGAGCACAGATTAATTCCAGTGTTAAATAAGTAAAAATATATTTACTTGAATCTACATAATTTTTATATATTGCAACAGAAAATCCTGTACAGCTTAGAATCGAAGGAAAAAAAAATTCATTGGTTGGGGCAATCAGGGCAATTAAAGGTTCATGTATGTATTTAAGAGTTTAAATATTGGTAAAATAATTATTCGCATTTTATTAATTCACCTTTTAAAACTATTTCAATTTTTTACAAAAAACTTGTTAAGAATTTGGGGTGCTGCTCAGATTAGAATAAATAACAATTAACAGATTTAAATGTAGGTTTCAAACATAAATATTTAAATTGCAATAAAATACAAATTATTGCTGATCAATACATGGAAAATAAATAAAATTTATAAGATTAAATAATTTCAATATGTATAGGGGACAATAAAAGAAAAGAATATTTCAAACAAACCGTAGGTCCTAAGCCCCATTTGCGAGGATATGTATCTCTTTCCATCACCACCCTTTTGATTTTGGCAACAATTCCATGATCACACGTACATATGGTAGAAGTTGTCATAAGAGCAATGCCTGTGAAATAAACATCACATTTGAAAACACATTTCTAAACATAATCTTGTAGCATTAATGCCATGAATGATATTTAAATATATCTTACTAATAACAGTAAAAGAAAATCATTTAGGGAGGGAATATTTACACAGTAGCATTTCCATAAAATAATATATGCCTGGAAAATATAAAGTATTTTACTAAGCTAACTATTTAAAGTCAACAATAAAATTTCAGTATTACAATTAATTCCTGTTATATTCAAATGAAACAGAAAAATTTCAAATCATGAAAACAATTCTATACTTGGCAAGTTTAAATTAAGATGCAAAGCATTACTCTATAAAATCAGTGTTTCTTAAGTCACAGTGCATAATTTACACTATTTAAATAATGTTTATAGAAATAATTTTAGTACACAGGTTCTTAAACTGTGGCCTGTGGATTCCCGGGGGTTCAAGAAGGATTCTCATTTAATGTTATTTCCCTCTTTTATGGACTCTGAAAGACATAGGATAAAACTCCACTAGAGCATGTAGAATAATTTTTTAATGAGAAGTTCACTGTTTTCTTAATGAAAAAAAAAAGAAGTATTAAAAAGTCTTTATAAGTAATACAAGCAGTCATAGGATTATTGAGAAATCTTTGAATCACTCATCCATATGTTGGGATTCAGGGAAGGGTGTTCAAAATCTTAAGAGGTCTGCCATGTTAGGTTGATACATAAAGGGAGCACCGATTTAGTGCAAAACTATTTAATTTATTTCTGTAATGCTTTCTACCCCCTTAAGTATACAATTTAAATCCTACATCCTATATGCAACATAAATTTTTATTTACACATCTTGTGTTGCGACATTAACAAACATTCATATCATAACCATCACATGTAATTCAATATATATGTTACCAGCAAAGTATGAAATGACTAAAACTAGCCTGCAATGTATGAAATGATTCTTATTTCATACATTGCCTAGGCATTCTATAGAATGCCTCATGAGAAACCGGCAAAGTATGCAATACATCTCTAATTCGTTTCGAATATTACGTGGCAAGGCACGAGAGTCTCAGGCACAAAATTTGTCTGTTGCACATTGTAATTTGTTCAGGAGTGTAAAAATGCTCAATTTTACTTAAACTTGTTCAACAAAAAATTAGTTTTTTCCTCTGCTACATGAAAATGGAGGAGCAAACTGTAGTGTTGGAAAAGGAGTCAACTGCCTGTAGCAGGAGTCGGCAACACATGGCACGTGGTGCAATTGTCAGTGGCTCTCTGCATTACTCAACAAATTTGTCAATTTTTGAATGAACAAAACTTTAGAAATTTACAATGGTTCTTATTTGACAAACATCTCTAGAATTATGGACAATTACGGACTTATGAAAAAATTTGGAAGATAACTCTAAAGGTAAATTTACAGCCATCAGTACTATACAGCAGTGGTTCCCAACCCCTGGTTCATGGAACAAATGATATCGGGTCATTCAAGGAGCATTAAATTATTTACTGGGGTGTATTTCTCTAGTGTTTGTGTTACTTTACATGGAAATCACTTTATATTTCATGTAAAATCACTTTATATTCATTTTTGGAGTAATTGAATTTTATTCTTAAGGCATGTTTCAATACGATTAAGTTATTAAATCAAAACAATTTACAATATATATAATCAACGTTCCACCCTCAGCGGACCGCAGTAAAATTATCAAACATGAAATAGTCTGCAGGGATAAAAAGATTGGGAAGCACTTCTATACAGTATTACATACAGATTCCGAGTTTTTTTATTTACTTCATGTTGGACTTCATTTGGCTATTGGATATGGGGGACCTGATAGAATTCTGAAAGAACTTTCAACCAAATAAAAAAAACATTACGCGTGATGATACTGAATTGAACACCCACATTTGTGAACCTTGCCAGAAAAAGCAGAAAATTATTTTAGAAAAACCCTTGTTGTGAAATTTGTGATTTTTTTCTGAACCCTTATATATATTGGTGCTTGTAATGAGTGGGAAAAGTATGTTTTCTATGGACTTAGAATTTCTGAAGGAATTTTAAAACAAGTATATGTGAAATCGCAATTTACTTTGTACCCTAAGAACTTGCTTAAGATTAAAGATATTCCTGGCCACAAAATTCCTCTTCTATCAGTTGCAATTGCTCAGTACAATAGGAGTGGCCAAGGATTCATCAAATGTATGTGTTAAACAAAATACCAAAATAAGAATTGTCTGCGTGAAAAATATAACTCAAAATGCCATTCAAGCCTACCATGTTCCAATAAGTAAATTAATTTTAAGTCTTATTTTTTATTTGAAAATTTTGTTTTCCTTAAAAAAAGAAAGACATAAATTTTGTTTGGTACACTTTTCACTTTCCTTTACGTACTTTGAATAATTTTTTAATGGCACTCTCATTATTTTGTCAGAATAACCTTCATTTTTAGGAATGTACGTCATTTATATAATTGCCTTATAATAACCTTTTTTCATACTTTGCCTAAATAGCATTTGTCATTCTATAGAATGCCTAGGCAAAGTATGAAAGAATTCTCATACTTCATACTTAGCCTAAAAACGTCCAGCATTCTATAGAATATGTAGGCATTTCATACCTAGCCAGTAACATATACAGATGGGTGACAAAATAATACGAACACCGCGAAAATGGCATGGCCCATTTCAAAGACGCACAGCGCGCATGTCATTTTGCGTTGCAGTCCGCCGCCTAGCGGATTCGAAAGGTAATGTATCAGTCGCTCAACAGCTGCAATAGGTGTTGCACGCGTCTATTGTAATTTCTGAAAAACGCAATAATGACGGACCTGTCAGAGTTCGAAAAAGGTATGATTGTTGGAATGAGGTGCGCTGGTTGCTCGGTGACGGAAACAGCTAATTATTTGGGGCGTGCAAGAAGTACTGTATCTGCCGTTATGACAGCATACAAGAAGTGCGGGAATGTGGCGTCTGGCAAGCACAACAGTGGACGGAAAAGAAAGCTTACCGAGAGGGATAAAAGAGTCTTAACCTGCATAGTGGCCCGAAAGCGCAAGCAATCGCTATCCCAAATAACGTCTGAGGTGAATAGTCATCTTCGTAACCCTATTTCAGCAAGAACCGTCCAAAGGGAACTGCATGCTTCGAACTTGTATGGAAGAGTTGCAATTCGTAAACCTTTGGTAACAGCACGTCATGCTTTACAGCGACGCCAGTGGTGTAGAACACACAGACAGTGGACCCCACAACAGTGGCAACAAGTCATCTGGTCGGATGAATCAACGTTCTCCCTATTCCAGACCACCGGACGAGTTTATGTGTGGAGAACACCCAAAGAAGCATTTGCTCCTGAATGCATCATGCCGACTGTGAAGCATGGAGGTGGGTCCCTTATGGTAGGGGGGGGCGATATCTTGGCGTGGTCTTGGGCCACTTGTTACTCTGCATGGCAAGGTTCAAGCTGCCCACTATGTCGATATCCTGGGGGATCAGGTGCATCCATTTGTCCAGACTTTATTTCCCGGAGAATGCCCATTTTATCAAGACGACAACGCTCCTATCCACAGAGCTAAAATCGTGCAAGAATGGTTTGCAGAGCATGAGGGGGACGTAGGTCATCTTTCTTGGCCCCCTCAGTCACCTGATTTAAATATTATTGAATATTTGTGGGGATATTTGGAGTCAAAACTCCGTGCTCGATTCCCCCCACCATCTACGATTTCGGTATTATAGAGACCGCTATCCACGAAGAATGGCTTCATATTCCATTAAAAGTTGTTCATGACCTCTATGCGTCCATCCCACGTCGCATACAGTCTGTAATTCAGTCAAAGGGGGGTCCAACTCCCTATTAATAAAGCATTTCTCCTCTTTCATAGGTGTTCGTATTATTTTGTCACCCATGTGTATATTAGGTTGGGGGAAAAGAAATCCATTATTTTTTCGGTAGATGGCTGTACTGCCGATATCTCGTGAAGTATCAATCAAACAATTTCAAATTTATGCTCGTTGTCAAGGTGACATTTCAGACTAAAAAAAAAATCTTCTGCTGTTTTTTGTTTGGTCCATTCAGTTGTGAGTCACAGGATGTTAAAAATGGAAGTCAACAAAGAGAAAATTCGGATCATTTTACAGTTTTTTTCCATAAAGGCAAAAATGCAAGCCAGGTGGCTGAAATTGTGAATGGTATTTATGGTGCAGATACTGTAACAACTAATTACATGCAATTTTGGTTTCATCGATTCCGTTCCGGTATTTTTGATGTCAAAGATACACCTCGCACAAGCAGGCCTGACGTCGAAAATGTCAATAAAATCACAAAAATAATCAAAGTTGACCGGCATGTTAGTAGTTGTAGCATCCCCCAGGAGCTAAAGATGGACAATAAAACAGTTTTAAACCATTTGCGCCAAGTTAGATTCAAAAAGAAGCTCGATGTTTGAGTGCCTCACCAATTAACGCCAAAACACATGATGGATCAAATTTCCATCTGTGAAGCCATAGCCAAACGAAGTGAAATCGACCCATTTCTTAAGCGGATGGTGATTGGGTATGAGAAATGGGTCACATACGACAATATTGTGCGAAAAAGATAGTGGTCAAATCGCAGTGAAGCACCTCAAACGGTGGCCAAACCAGGACTAACAGCCAGGAAGGTTCTACTGTGTATTTGGAGGAATAGGAAAGGAATCTTTTATTATGAGTTGCTTCCGTATGGCCAAACACTAAATTCAGATATCTGTTAACAAATGGACTGTTTGAAGGTAGCGACTGACCAGAATTTTGCCAACAGGTGTGTTCTATCAGGACAACACCTATTCACACACTTCTATAGTGACTAGCCAGAAACTATAGGAGCTTGGTTGCGAAGTTTTAATGCATTTATCGTATAGTCTGGACCTGGCACCAAGCGATTTCCACCTTTTTCTCGCATTTCAAAACTTCCTGAGTGATAAGAAATTGGGATCAAGAGAAGATTATGAAAATCGATTACTAGAGTTTTTCGTCAATAAGGTCCAAGACTTCTATGAGAGAGGCATTATGAAGCTACCTTTAAAATGGCAAAAAATTATACAGCAAAATGGTGCATATTTGACCCAAATCCGAAATATGTTAAATAATGTCTTGAATTTCGTGTAAAAATAATGGATTTCTTTTCCCCCAACCTAATATATAAACTAAAATAAATTCAAAACTCTAAGAAGTTTATAATAATAAATGAAACACTACTCAACTTGTATTAAAGCAATTTTGTAAATAAAAGATTTATGTGAATGGCAACAGTGAAGAAAATAAATAAAAGATTTTAGCTCAAGTTCATATGGGGTTGTGAATTATTTAAACTGTTTTACTGTAAATTGGACGAATTAACTGGCATGATAATTTACTTTTCTGTCAATAACCATATATGAGCTATAAAATACCACTGCACTGGAACTTTATTATTTTTTATTTAATAAAAAGTGATGAAGTTGAAGAGTATTAAACATTTCATTCCTCTTACCCAAAGCAATAGCTTCACCTTTAGTAGTCATTATCACAATTTCTTCATTTAATTCAATGCCATTTTCATACCTTAGAACACCTGGTAACATAATTTTTGCTCCATAACATATAGCATTGACCTATTTAAAATACAAAAATAAAAATAACACAAGTGAAATTTTTTATTATAATATATGAATAATTCCACAGACTTCCTCAACAAACAAAAATATTCTAAATTTAAATCATTATAGTTCATATACCAAGAGTTTCTCTGAGTGAAAAAAACTAATTACAGAATATTATGACAGTCACATTTTTATGAACTATCTTTGTGAAATTATGTATATAAGATTAAAAATGTTATTTAGGCAATAAATGAAGATGATATAGTAGTATTTGGAAATACTATAAATAATACAAATAAAACTATAGCCCAAATTCAAAGCAAATTGCATAGTCCAGCATTGCACAGGCTATTTTGAATTGTCTGGAAAATAGAAGAGATGTCATATGATACATGGACCATAGTCTTTTCGCCCTTTTCAAGTAGCACTGATATACACATTAACAGTTACCTTTCAGATATTTGCTTGCATAGTATATTTAAAGAACATAGAATAGAAGTAAATTTTAATATTTATACATTTCCCATTGAATATATTTAATTTAATATCCAAAAAATGTTCTAATCAGCTAACAATGTTTCATGAATGAATAACTACTTACAGCACTGTCTTTCACTACTATCCTCTTGTGACTCACTAGAAGTGCTTCAAGGGGTTGAACAACCCTTCGGAGATATGTTTCATCTTTGTGGTTTTTATAGAGCCACATAGCATCGAGTATGTCGTGCATAGTATATAAATTTACCTGAAATAAGTTTTAAAAATTATAATCGATCGATTTTAAATGCATACAGTATTTGAAATTATACAATAGGTAGGACCAAGATGCATGGCATAAATAGAAAAATACACAGTATTTAAAGAGTTGCAGTTAAATGTTAGAATTTAATTTAGACAAGAAAATTTAGATTTCCTCCAGAGAGTACTGTGATTGGGAATTTACAATCAGAATAGAACATAATGAGAAACTACATCTGTGATTTTTAAATAAGTCAAATACAGATATATCAAGAGCATTATAATAAATTAATAATTTTTAGTATACCAAACTATCAATAAAATATTAAATTAAATCATAACATTAGTACTTCAGTGAAGTTAACCAAAATTTTGCATTATATTACTAGTTAGAGCCTTCAACTGGTTAGCCAATACAATATTTTTAAAATCAGGGCCCATGACCAATTCAATACAAGACAGTGTAAAAAAAAATTTAAAACCCACCATTTAATAATTTTCTTAAATTAAAAATGAAAATAAATGTTTCATATGATTATATAGAATAATAGAGAATTTCAAAACTTTTCTTATCTATCCACTAAATCAAAAATGAATTCAACACCTTTCCTGAACACTCTAAACACCCAATTTATATTACACACTCAATTTTTTAAATTATTCTTCATCAGTAACAATATGTAAAAATTATTATCTTCACACTTTCATCAATTAGGATGTATATATTGATTACATACTTTTTACACAAGTAAATAGTATTAAATAATATTTTAGAAAATACAATATATACACAAACACAAATTTAAATAAGACTGAAAAGCATAGAGCCATTATGTTTAGTAAGAAAATAGGATTTTTAAATACGAAGATTAGGGTTAGAGGACTTTATGCTATCAGTCTCAAAGGGCGATAAAAATTTAATGCAGAAAAACAATCTTTAGAAATACAGGACACAGCAGCAAAATTTCCATAATAAATCTCAGAAGGCCTTGTAACTTCTACACCGCTCAGACACAACCATCAGTATCTAAAAATACAAATAGGTACAGATCATTTGCAAGCACTCAACTCCAGCGTAGCAACTAATCGCCAGTAGACTTTTCAACGATCCAAACAATACTTATTCAGTTTTAGTGAGCAACTCTAACTTATAGTCTACATGGATCTTTCTCGAAAGATCCACTTACATCATAGATTGTGATATTTAAGACAGTAATTTCCCAAAATATAATGCCAAAAAGCTTGGCTCTATCGCCAATATTTTGCCAAATTTGCATTGAATCACCATTATAATGGAAGGAACAGCACTGCTTGCAAATATAACAATTTTACCATAAAATAAATACAAAAGAAAGCAATATTAACATATTAAGCATTCATTGCAAAAAATATGTAACATTATGTATTTTTAAAAATTTGCAACTTCCATACAACAAAAATGCTACAATTTAATAGCAACATTAATAATAAAATTTTACAATTAATTAGAAAAATAACTGCTATTTAAATAAATAAGCCTTACATTTTCACTTTGTATTCCAGACCGATTTCTCCTGAGTTCAAGCATCTGCCCTCCAGTTCCAAGAGTTAAACCAAGATGGACACAAATAGTACGAACATAGGTACCGGCCTCACACTTGACCCAGAAAATACCTAAAAGATCATAAATATATATAATTATCCTTAAATAACAATTACTCATCTATGTTAAGATTACAACTTTATTGAGAGAAGAAACTACAAAAAGATTTAGAAAGAATTAAAATTCAATATAATTTTAATAACACACCTTAACATAAAAATACTCTCTAAACTGTCAACATTATTCAAAGACCATATCTTGAAAACTTTATTTTTAAATGATAACTAAAAGACTTTTTGAGGTATTGCATGGAAAATTTATACATGTTAATCACAGGAATGAGACCCTTCACCTTGTTGCCAAAAAAAAAATTGTCTTTGAATCTGAGTTGCATCAGTTGTTCTGTAGCGACAAACTGTTTACAGGATATGTTAGTTATTATTTGCTGTGGTAGCACGTGGATGACATTGCAAATGTCAAAATGCCCTGTTTTTTGGAATAGATTTCACAGCCTCACAATGACACTTCCTGCCACTCCAACAGTGCCCTATACAGTTCTTTGTGTTTACCCAGATTTGGTTTTCAGTGGCATCAGGACTTGAACCCGTGACACTCCGAACTCAAGTCCATGACCATAACCACTAGGCTACAGCGGTCTCATCTTATGTACAGAGGACAAAAGAGTGAAAGGCAAAAAAAGTTACAGAACATTTTATCAGGATAAAGAGAGTGAACAACAAAACTACTGATAAATTTTCATATAAAATATACCAAACAATATAACACATGTATGTACTAATGCAATTCAATAAACTTTTAAAAAACATTGATTTCTTTTACGATGCTTTACATTTGGCAATAGTTTTTACATTTCAATTTTTCACATACATTTCAGAAACTAATTAGCTACAAAGGTCAAGGACCATCTAACTGTATGCACATGAAAATGCCGCCTTTTGAACATTTTTAAACACAGAAAAAAGCAATCCAAATACCTAAATTCTGTATTTTGTCATATTCGAGAAGTTTCATCTCATAAACAGTTCTGATACGTAGCTGTCGTTTCACAGCCGATATTAAAGGAGGACGTTGAAATAATGCTCCAGTTAAAGTTTCCAAAGCCTAGAAAACAATAAAAATTTATTAATATATAAAATGACTATTATAATTTATGCATACATTGATACGAAAACAGAAACAATTTGTCAATTGTACTAGTTGTAGTACCTATTTTTTACACTTGATGCAATTTTAAGAAAACCCACCAATCTAGTTAATACTGATTATTCAATCATGTGCTAAACATGTGTTGTGTCCATTTATGTGCATGCAAAAACTTAGCATTTACTAAAAATGACAGCCTACTTTTACTCAGTGGATTGCAACTAAGCCTCCAGAGGAAGAATAACTTTTTAAAAATGTACATTCCCTCCCTAGCTGTTTCGAACATAAACATTAGCAATAGTATCAATTTACAGGTAACAATCCATCCGCCATTAAACTCACAATGTAGAAGTTAATAAGCACAACAATAAACAAAGTGCTATTTTCTTAAAAAGAATCCAAGACCCTGAGAAACAATTCATAGCACAAAGACCAATGTGTCGCCCAACCAATAAAGTGGTTAGTGATGCTGACTGCAGTGCCGTAGGGACTGGGTTCGAATCCCGGAGAAGACATGGATGTTTGTAAACGTATAGTGCCTTTGCGGCATGAGGGTACTCTAAACAGCCGTTGAGCCGCAAGTCCTCTCATGTGGTTGGTGGAAGAGTAAGAGAGGTGGGTGGCCTCTGACCAACCCCAGAGTGTTCTCCTTCTAAATTGGGGTGGAACCGAGGGGAATCGTACTGTCACCTGCACGGTGCTCAAAGCTATAGCTAACGACAAGCATCACTTAGCTTTTTGCCATGATGAATTTTGTGGGCCTAGATCCTACCTTTGCCAATCAGGTGGCATTAGTAACAACAAGACCTATGTTATGCGGATAAACAACAAGGCCTATGTTATGCGGATAAACAACAAGATCCCATCCTGAGTAGTACTTCTTACTTCTACTTTCGCCTGAATAGTGTGACTGTTAGCTGTAAAAAGCTATCACAATAATCATGCCTTCTAGGTTCATTACCTTGGAAGCTTTTAAGATTTTCATCATAACATCATGATGGGGGAAAAAATCTAGTTAGAGTGTAATGAATAAAATGACAGTAAAATGAATATTTGAAAACAGCAGTAGTTCCTGTTTATATTATTAGCAACCAGAATAAATTAGAATATGGCATGCTTTCTATGTGCTATGTTTAGTTTAAAGGTTCAAATAACAGAGAAGTATTAATTAAACTTTAGGTATCAATAGAAGGGAAAGAAAATAAAGCATTTTATCAGAGATTCTTTAAAAAGACTATTATTCCAAAATGACACAAAAGATCTATAAATTAAAACTAAACAAAACCAAAACCTTTTCAAAGTATTGAAAAAATTCAACTACTTACTATTGCGACTCTACTTGGATCTTCCACAGATTTGTGGAGTCCAAAAATGCAGACATATTCCTTTCCGGCTCCTTGCTGAGACTTTACTAGTCGAGTTGCTCTGCCTATACAAACGACAAGGCATCCTGACACCTTGGGATCAAGTGTTCCACTGTGGCCAGTCTTGGGCACTTCTAAAATACGTTTTATGAACGCCACAACTTCATGAGATGAAGGGTTAGCAGGTTTATCCAAATTTATAAAACCAGACATCAAATAGTCCATCATCTCCCTTTTCAAAGGTGAACAGCCATTTGGTAAAGGAGTGTAATGACATGTTTTAACATTCAATCTACTGACATTCTAGAAAAACAAAATACAGGAATTCAAAAATACAATAATATTAAATAACAAAAAAATCTATGATTATAACCACTAATGCTAACTACATCTGCCAACATGATTAAATACCAAATATGAACAAAAAATTAACAGGTGCACAAAATCCTAAATAAGAGCTCTCAGTTCATCTTTATTAGAAAGACAAGATATGTTTTTCTTCTGCCACTTTCAATATAAATCTCTTCGTAAATTTAGAATCAATCTTCTCAAAAACTGCGCATTAGCGGAAATACCACAATATGCTAGCTTTACTGTAACAGCAGCACATTTATCACAAACTGAGTCCTACAAACCCTCAAAGCTTGCAGAAGTTTTATTTTGTCCTTTGCAACATTGATAGTTTCATTTTAGGGTCTATACTGGGTTGATTTTTGGAAGGGGAAAAGCATCTGTAGCGGAAAGCACCAATTCATAGTTCTTCCATGATTGCAAGAATAGATTCTCAATTTAAAATTCAGGTGTCCAAGATAGCTTGAAAGTTATACTAGAATTCAAATTAGAGATATCAAGGACATTGTAAGAAACATGAAAAGGCTATCAAACTTCCTCAAATTGTAAATAAGTTTTCCTTGGCCAAGTATATTACCATTTAAATAATATTCATTTTACATTAATTTCAACCCATTTGCCCAGTTTATTTGCCATGTATTGGATGAATCTGCATCTTGATTTAGACAGAAAAAACTTTTCATCAATGATTACTTTTTATTCAAAATTATATAGCATAAACAACAAATTTTCAATCAGCTTGTACCAGGTATCAGAAACTAGAGCAAATTTTACTACAAATTTTTACGCTCAACTACTTCGTATACCAAATACGAGGTATCGAATACTTTCTTGAAAAAGATTGTGTGTCATTGTCTCTTTCAATGTAGATTGCTCCAATTTTTACAGCACAAATTTTTTTACAACTTGTGTTCAATAACTAATGTTCCAGGCACATAATAAGTCGAAAAAATAAACATACCATTTGCTGCCATCTCTAAAATGATGCAACATTTGTCCCAATTTTATGAAGAGCAAAAGGTATTGATGCAGTTGCTTATTGGATGACATGTACTTATTGCTAGCAGAATTATTTGGTCCGTTTGATCTCCTCCTCGTGTACATTCATGTCTTGATTTGCAAATAACAGGAGAAAATCATATTGCTGAAGTGTTCCACAGCATTTCTTTCAAAAGACAACACACTCTATCATTCGCACTGAAGTGCCAAACATGTGCTTTGTTTCTTAATTATTTGCCTACTGCCATTCTAAGCCTAACCATCCATTGATATGGCAAGCTTGAATACTGAAATGCGAATCTGTGATTTTTAAACTGAATTTTTAAATAATACAAAAATAATAAAATTAAACTAAGTATTAAAAATTCATTTTTTCTTTTACAGATTATTATTTTTCACGTGTATTTCAACTATGAACTCCATATTCCCTTCAGAGTATTGTATTTTTAAAATTCGTACGGTTTCATTCAAAGTAGCCAGTATGGTTGCAATTGTACGCAAGAACCTAAAAATGTTGTGAAGGAGATGGAAACTCTAAGACTGACAAATCAGTTAATATACTGATTTAACTGAGAAATCTGAATAGAAAGGCCACTATTGCTATATTCATGGAGGAGTACAATTTAATGAAATAACCACAAAATCTTTTCGAATTAAAAGTCTCCATAGTAAATCTATACAAAAAAAAAATTACTTTTAGTAAAAGAGGCCACTCTAGAGTGTCTTCTTTACGACGTGCCTCTATACTTTCCGAGACCACACTAAAGTCCTCTTCACACTGGATGTCCTATTTAAAAAAGCAAAATAATTAACTAAACAACATATTTTATACATTATACATGAAATTTAAATTCATGACAAAATAATTATTGTGTGACACAGCTATTAATTATTATTATAACAATATTGAGGAACAATTTTATTACAATCTACAAAATTTTAGGGGATTAAGTTAATCAAGCAAAAAAAAAAAGCACCCTCATAATATATAATTCAAACAATGTTACTTATAATACTTACACCAAGTGACTTTTTCTTCTTTTTATCTTTTGACTTTGGTGCTGGTGTATCTAGAAGAAAATAGTAAATTGTACATTTTAAAAAGAAAAGGAAAATTAAAATATATATACAATCAACTAAATTTTTACCTTTGTCTAAACAAGAATAAAATTACTCTAAACATTAACTGTTGCTCAGTGGTTTGCGTACCACATCATGACCTTAAAATTCAATAACTTATACTTTTGGAAATTAACTGAAATTATCTTTCTTAAACCCTTTAATGGCCATGTAATTTTGAAGAAAACTGTCATAAAAGTGCCTATTTTTTTATTCCAGAAAATAATATAAAACTAAATGTATGTTCATTATATGTATTTATTTTTAAATTTTGGGTAAATTTTTAGCCTGAAATACAGAATTTTTTTAAGGAAAGCCAACATATTAAGGGGTATTATGAATATTGGTTTTCCAGCAAAGGGAAAAAATTAAAAAAAACATGTGCTTTAAGCATTAAAAGAAAATTTTATTACACTTATGTACAATGCTAAAACACATTAGTAATTTCTTTCTTGCAATATAAATTTAAAAGCATGAGATAAAAAAGCCAACATCACACATAACAGTACAGATCAATCATCACTGCTCTGATTCAAAAGCTGAACTTTCAAAACAATCAGTTATTTCAAAATCACACTCTCAGATCCATTTATAGTTAAAGTAGAATCCGATTCCCTTCCCAATTAACTCCATAATGAATACAATATTAATATATATATGTTATCACAGAACACAACCCACATGTATTCACAAAAAGCAGAACTAAGTAACTGAACTAAGGTTACAAAAACATTGCTAATATATATGTTTAATTGTGCTAACATCTAGTTTAAAATAAAATAACTTTCTTTAAACATGATACTAATAATCTGGTGAGAAATAAACATGATTCCGGGCATAGAAATAGAGTTTTTATCTTTTTAGAAATTTACTTTTGAACACTCCAGCCTGGAAGTATCATGAGCATGAGAAATAGGCAGGGAAATTTCACCTTGTGATATTGACAGGAGTGAGAAGCAAGGGGTTAAAGGAAGTAACCATTTAATAGTTTTAACTCCGACAATAGTAATTATTTTATTTATAATCTATCTTATATTATTATAGATTCTTTTGCGGTCAGCAACCTTCTGGAGCGGATCTGACATACGTTAGATCTTCTGAGGATGAGAAACAACATAATCTATTATATTTACTTTTTTCTTCATTGAGCTTAGTTTTTTTATCTGTTTAAGGACCATGAAATCAAACACAGTAACAAATAGAAAATTGAGCCAAATTTTGTTCAATCATTGTGTTTGTAATGAATGCATCTTATCCAACAACATCACAAATGTTTATGTCAGTAGAAACTTAGAAAAGCAATCACTACTAGGTTTATTGGCGAAATTGTCGAATCAGCTGCTTCTCCGCCAAATTTTGAAAAATCGCCAATTTGGAGTATTTTTGCATGTTGTTTTTTGGAGTAGCAACCCTACCACAACACGTGCACGAAATTCAAGATGGCGGAAAGAAAATCATTTGGGGCCAAATGTTTTGGCAATAAAGTTTATACAATATGGCCCAAACAAAAGAAAATGGCAACCCTACAAGGATTTTTATAACCCTTTTGCAATGGGTGTGTCGTATATTCACCAGTCAAAAAGTATGCATTTTTTATGTTCTTTCACGCTATTTTATTTTTTATGCTTTCAAGAAGCTATTTACAAAACCACATTTTTTTTGAAGAATGACAAGAGTAATTTTTTTCTTTTGAATGAGGCAAGAAAGAAATTATGTCAGAAATATTTAAAGAAAGTGTTTGTTTGAAATAGAGATCATTACTTTTAACAGGATAATGCGTGACTACACGTGACACTGCCACACTAGATCAACTTTGGCAACGTGTGGAAGCTGCTTGGTCTGCTGTACGCCAAGAACATATCCAAAAACTCTTTGAATCAATGCCGAGGTGTGTGGCAGTGGTGATCTCCAACAATGGCGGCTACTCTGGCTACTGATTTTGGCAGGAACCACACTTCACAGAAATCTATAAATTTAATCATTTGATACTTGGTCAACATGTTACCTACAAAATAAATTTTATTGTGCTATCTCTTGTCTTTCTTAGTGCTGCATTTATGGTGGCCAGCAGTGTAATTTTCAGACAAATTAAGTTTTTTCTGGAATAACCTTGAAAGAGGTTGGTTACTGGTTTTTCTTAAGAATGGGTGCAGTAAATTGACATGGATTTTTTTTATACTTTTTAATGAAAAAGATAAGAAAATAACCATTTGGTGTATGAATGAAGAATTGACAACATCTAGGTATAAATGCCTGGAATACATTTGTTCGAGAAAAGGTGACTGATGGTTACAAATAGCACTGTCATATCCAGAAGAAACATAATCCCCACAATGTGTGCAAATGAAGAAGTTCAGTGTAGTCACTTGGATAATTCCCATTCAGCATAAAAGAAATTGAAAATTTTTTTTAATCTGATGAGAACTCTAGTAAAACTTTAAAAAAAGCGAAATTTATTCAGTGGTTATAAAGTTGTGAAACTTCTTGGGAAAAATATTTGATTTTTACCTTTCTGACAATAACTACAATTCAAGAGTACAGAAGAAAAAAAAAACAGTCTTTTAAAGTTTATTTTATTTTTGATGAAAATTCATATTTTCATATAAATAAGAAATTAGGTAATTATCAGCTACACAGACCTTAAGCCAATTGGTGTTCTCTTCCAATATTGTTAGAAATTAAAATCACATAATTAGATATTCATCAGAACATCATTTATCCGAATCAATTGGGACCGGACACCATTTGGATACGCAATTGTTCGGAAAACCGAATGCGATCCATGCAGTATATGAAACCAGACACTATACGAATATTGAAAATCATGACATGCGGGAAATCTGCTATGCTTTTCTTTAGAAAAGGCAAAATAGGTGCAAAATGTCGCAATTTCACCTTTATTGTGGAAAATAATCACTTATTTTTTGCTGTACCATTGTACACCTTTGTCTTTTCACTGCAAGGTCTCTGAAAAAACTGGTCCAGATATTTGATGCTCCGGATATTAAACGTTTGCATAAATGTTCTACTGTATTCAATACAAAAAAGGTGATAGTACAAAAATTGGCTTATTTTCTTCAATTTTGGCCTTGGGGAGACGGAAAACAAGGGCCTAACCATAAAACTGCTGCATTGCAATTAAAAAATAGAACATTTAAATACACAATTCAGAAATTAATTCTGGAAATTTCTCTCAAGCATGTATCCGGTAGATTTAAAATAAAAAAAAATGTGGTACACTTAACTTAATTACACAGATTTTGCATTGCTTTTACAAAAACAAAAGAATTTTTTCCTACTGACTTCACATGTTTAGAATTATCACAAAAATAGTTCTCGGACTGATTGCAGCTACAAAGCACCGTTGTGTTGTTTTTTTAAATTGCAAGAAATAATGTGTATGAAAACAACAAACCAGGGAAAAAAAATCAGACCCTGGATATCGCAGAGACCCAAAATCATTTCAAATTCAATTAATCATTAACAATCAATACTTTACCTTGCTTAAATCCTAAAATTTCTTCCGAATCCATATTAGCAAATATTCCACAACCCACGTGTGTGCCGGAACAGGTACAATGAATTACATCATTTAGATCAGTTCAGTTCAAAACAAAATTGAAGTCCTTGCCAATTCCTACGAACTAATACTTCGGAGTCTTAGAAAATAGGAAGAAAAGTTACTTTAAGGGTAATTGACACTGGGATTAAGATATTTTCAGCATTAGAAATATTAAATTTTTGCTTGGAGGTTGTTTTTGATTAGCAAGAAATTTTGTCTGGTGTTCATTCGGTTCAGTTCAACATAAAATTAAAGTCATTACCATTTGCTTCGAACTAATACATAGAACTTTAAAAAATGGAAGAATGCGCAAAGTGTAGATTTCGTGGTAAATACCAAGATACATCCAATGTTTTAAATATTAGATTTTTGCTTGAATCGTGTTATTCATAAGAGTAAGACATGTTGTGTGCGGCTGCATCTTCTATGGGCTGGCCATACGCCAACTGATATTGTAAATATATTTATCGCAATGGCAACAGTCTAAAAGTTTTCATTTACACAAAAGAAAGTAAATAAATGTCGAGTAGATTGGTGAAAAAACTTCACGTGTTGGGTTTGGTCGACGAGTCTGTGTTGGACGTGTGTTTTGAAAGTTCGAAATTATTGCTTCTGACCTGAATTTTCGCTGTTTTTTTTTTCCAGCGAATTAAAATATTTTGGTATACCTCTAAGAAAGAGGTTTTATATATTTATTTCTTTTCTTTTCTGGATTTTGGTAAGCTAACCAATTTATTTTTTACTCTATTTTGTTGCTTGAAGGGGACTGAAGCTGAGTCACTCAACATTCCGGATTACGGAATCCGATGAAGCAAAAATGAATGATAACATGAAGGAAGATACAGATTATTAATATTTTAAATCTACCCAGACAACCCAAGAATTAATTCTGCGAATTGACAGTAAAAGCTTTAATGAAATTACAATATTACTTGAACATATAGAAAAAACCGGAAACATCCCTAAATCGAACCCCCACTTATTAAATGCTGAATTAAAGAACAAAATACCAAGGCATGATAAAATAACGCATATGTACTTCACTCGAAGTGGAAAAATAAAAATAAGCACCTCGGATCCTGTATGCGCTGTTCAGATAACAGCTATTGAGCAAATACTAAATATTTCAGTAAAAGCTAACATAATATGGGAAGGGTTCACTTCGCGATTCCTGCTTTTTGACATCCCAACTAATGTACAGCTGGCAGATGTGGCAACTGAATTAAAAAAACTCAAATGATATTGAAATGGACTAATTGCACGACAGGGAGACGCCAAGTAAGTAGTCACGTGATTCTAACGTCAATATTCGCACGTGCGTATTCATAGTATTGGTTTTCCTATATGTTTGTTGACGGCATTCTTGTGTCTTAATTTTATCTAATTAAAAATATATGATATTTTTTTTTTGCATTATTCTAGTATATATATTTGTTAGGAAATATTTTAACAACTCTTTTACATAATTTTTGTTCCTTTCTAATTTATTTATCTAATTAGATATTCGTCTGCTTCGTTAGTGTTATCTGGGATATTTATTTATAGTTCTTGGTACACTTAAATATAGTTCTTAGTTATTTTAGTTATTAATTAATTTTGTAGTTATTTTTATTTCATATTTTTTCACAAGAACGGCTCATAGTATAGGTTCGAAATCGCTTCTTTTGAAAAATTTCAATTTGCACGAAATATTAAATTACAGTGCGAAGTTTTCCAATGCCACTGGAAATAGAAGTGTTGCTGCGAATGTGTCGAAAGGATTAAAATTCGACGATAAATTCGTAAGCAAGATATCATTTACTGAGCCTAATTGCTTAGTGAATGATTTTTTTTTATTCAAGGCTTTGTTAAAGCCGAAATGAAGAAGAGAGTGACGTTCAAGCCATCTGTTCAAATCAGAACAACTTGTCAGGTAAGTTATAAATTGTTTTGATTTAGGTACTTTTTTTTAAACTATTATGATTGCCTTACTATATATATATTTACTATTTTATGTTTTAATGTAACTCATTGTTTTAAAATACAAAACATGATTCTATGTATTAACATTGATAGCTATCATTTAATCATAAGTTGATTCCAAAAGATAAAAAGAAATGTGAATGGGCTAATTATATTTTTTAATAGCTACATTATTAGTGATTTTATAATTTGATTCTTATTTTTTAGAGTAGCATTGAATATCAATTGCATTGTTTTCTATTTTAATGAATATGTATTATTAAGCTTCTTTTTTTTTTTAGTCATTCTATAATTATTACTATTTATGAGTAAATCCTAATTTGATTCCAACACATTAAAAGGAAACGCAAGAAATGTCAAACCATTTTGAAAAAGAAATGTAAATTTTTCATTTAAAACTTCAATTAAATAAGGAGTAATATTGTGTAAACATTAAGATTCTCCCAAATTGTTAGTAATTTTTCTTATAAGGCATAGTATTTTTAATTCAACTACTTTATGACGTGTTTTTATAAACTGTGTAAATTTTTATTTATTTGAAATTTTCATTCACATAATTTATTTATTTAAATTTTAAATTATGGTCTTTACTTAAAATAATTGAATTTAAACTGAGCTGTAAATTAACTTTGGCACAAATTTTTCAAAATGTATTAGTCAGTAGACTGATATGTAAATACCGAAAACT
>BMAV01016876.1:36090-64779 GCA_019973955.1 Trichonephila inaurata madagascariensis
AAGATTGTTCTCAGACTTTGTAACTGAAAACCCAGACGTTTCTGTTTTGTTTTCATTAACAAATTTAGTTAACTTTCTACTTAAAGCAAATTCCACCTCTAATATTCTTTCATCAATTTCTTCTTTTTCGTTAATATACGTTTCAATACACTCTTCCGTGGACAGTTCAAATAATGAATCAAAAGTAGAATTTAAGTCAACTTCAAGCACTTTAAATTTACTTTTTAAGACTTCTAAATCACTTAATAAAACACCTTCATCGTCAATTTGCTGTCTTAGTTTAGTTAACTGCGTTTTAAAAGTACGCTTCTTAGCTAATATATTTTTTAACGACATATTGAATAAACAGTTCAACACAAAAAACTTAAGAAGGGTACTCACCCTTTCTCTTCAACGGAATAGAAATTTTTGTCTTGCGTCATTCAGAAACGGAAGTAACAAAAAGTTTTTATCTCAGTCGTAAGATAAATTATCACAATTTATGGTTCTTTCTACGGTCGACGCTGACCAGATGAACACGCGGTTAGCTTGAGTTTCGGTTTCAGTTTAGAAATCGGTCTCTATTCACACACTTTAGCAATCACACTCTTTTTCACTGAATTTTGATAATCCAACGGCTTCACAAATACAAATATCCATTAGATCGCTTATCTCCGGGTAGACGGACCAAATGTTCACGCGATAGCTCAGAGATTTAAAATTGAATTTAACAAACTCGAAATAAAAACTCAATGGATGTAGTACACTAGCTTTATTCTTACCCGCACACTCTGGGCTGGGTTACTCGCACAACTGCCAACAAAATTCTTCTTCTTCGATACATTCTTGCGCGCATGCGCCAACTTCATCAGACGCACGCAGGCGTCAACAGTACCTTATTTTTTCACCTTATGCTTTTGCATTGATAAAGATAGTTGTTCTTTTTATGTCAGTTAACGTTAGTATTGTATTTCATTTTTCAATTTATTTTTATGCTTGGGATATATACTTTAGATAATTCTTTTACATAAAGTACTAATTTTAATTTAGTACTTACATATCGCACAATCGCGAACGTTCAAGATAACTCGCCACTTAGGCAATCCCAATTTTGTATGTGCTCAATTGGCAATCATGTGCTTCATTTCCTATAGTGTCACCAATAAGTTGCGATATAATATGTAAGTACCTTTAATTCTGTACATTACTGTAACATTAGATTGGCCACAACACACCATTTTGGCGTGATTTCAAAATCATGCCAAAAACGGGTAGCCTACCAATATGAAATTAATATTTTGAGTGTTATTTTTGCCTGTTTTATCTGTCTCCAGTAATCCTTAATTAAATCAAAATAATTTGGTTTTTTTTATATTTTAGTACTAATTTTTTTTTTTTTTGCTGATTATGTACATACTGCAAATATTTTTTTGCACATCGCGATGTCTTTGGCAAAATTAATCAATGGGATTTTTCTTAAATATGTTTTTTTATCTGTTTTTGACAATTTTTTAAATTTCGTTTGATGTCTGTCTGAAATACGAATAGCAGAATAAATATTCTATAATATATATATATATTGCGTTTGTACGAAAATGTTTATATTAATTTAATCAAAATATTGAGCCTTTTATTTTTGATATCTTTTTAAGATTTAATTTTATGTTATAACTAGTTGTACCCAGCTACATGTTGCTGTAGCTCAATCAGCTTAAAAAGACTGGTGCACCATAAAGTATGCCATGAGGCTTACAAAAGTAATAATACACAAGAATTCAAACAAATAAAAGGTACTTGCGTATTATTGCAACAATCACCAACTCTATTAATAACTCGCCAAGTTGGCACCCTTGATTTTTATGTGTCGTACATGCTAAATCGGCAACTAGGTGCTACATTTTATATAATATCACCAATAGGTTGCGATAATGCGCATGCACCAAAATAATTTCAAAGTACATAAATGAGTTTGGGTAAAGATGTTTAAATGTTAGGGAAAAAAATTTCTTCAAAAAGATTTTTTTAAATTAAAAAAAAGTCGTATTTTATGCTTATACTTTTAAATAAAATGCATTTTGTATGCATATGTACTTTTTAAGAGAAAGTTTCTGCAAAGAGCAGAACTTGGCAACACCGGAGCGCGTGAACTGATTAGTTGGAAACACAAGATAGTTTTTATCGTGTGATTATGACGTCACATGAGTTTTTGAATTGATTGGCTAGAATCACGTGGCTTCCACTATCATGTGACTATGACGTCACATGAATTTTATTTTTTTTTTCTCCAATTTATTTTATTATTTATTTCCAGAATTAAATAACTTTATTTTTTCAAAAAGATTCATTGATTTTTAAATGATATATTCTATATAATTATAGTAACTATTTTACTTTTTTAAAACACAAAAACAACTAATATATGGTACTTCTGTCATTAAAATCTAATTAATTGTATTTTTAAAATTATTCCTTATACCTAAATGGCCATAAAATTTTACTTCCGTTTTTAACAAACCGATTTTGATCAAGAGAAAGGCAACTGTTTTTAAAGAGCAGGTGTTATTCTTTTAAGAACAAAGAATGCTCCAATAAAATGAGAAATCAGTAGGATAACGGATTTTGGTTTCCACAATATTGCTTAAAATTTTATGCCATTTTTACCCTTATTTTTACAGTATAATCTTGTTACTTAAAAAACATTATTCTTGCGGTAATTCTTTTATTAACTGTGTTAGATGTCAAAAAATTAATTGTTTTGAATGTTTTTATATATGATAGTTATCACTCAAGTTCTTTTAAGTAATAAAAAAAAAATTATGTAAGACAAAGTTAACTTTTTACTTATATTTATCTAACTTTATTTATTATAATTTAATTTATTTTTACTTATATTTATCTAACTTTATTTATTATAATTTAATTTATTTTTACTTATATTTATTTAACTTTTTTTATTATTTAATTTATTTTCACTTTTTATTTATAAGTATTATTATCATAACTATTAATTGCTTTGTGTTTTAATAAGTAAAATAGTTACTATAATTTTTAGAATATCATTTAAAAATCAATGAATCTTTTTGAAAAAATAAAATTATTTAATTCTGAAAATAAATAATAAAATAAATTGGAGAGAAAAAAAAATAATAACGAAGTTGGGGCGCTCGCGCGAATTGAACCCCGGTCCATGGGATAGAACTCCGATACGCTGTCCATGATACCACGGCGACGTTGTTTCAGAGAGAAAATAACTTGTATATAAGCTTAGTATGAATTTCGAACGCTGTTTTCTAGGAATTGACTGGCCATTCGGCGGAATTACACACACATTGGGGTTTGAATACCCTATAGCAGTACTACTGTTACACAAAGTCTCGTCCCCAAATGAATTTTCTTAGTCGTGCCCTCTCCTTGTAAGATTTTATTTTTCCTTCCCAAGTTGATCCGATACCTTCTTTTGTGGGCAAACTTTTGCTTTTTTTTTTTTTTAAATCATGATTTGGAGGAAAAAATTAACTTATTTCACATTAACGCAGGAACTATTTATGAAAGTCAATAGTATTCCGAGTTGTGATAGATTTAAAAATTTAATATCCATTTTTGGATATTAATCGGAATTATAGATCGAAGATTTTCTGATTTTAAAAGCTATGAGTTACAATTTTCGCACTTTTACCTAACCCTTGTCTACTGATATTGAAATTGTTGATAAAAGTTTACGTATTAAATCAATTGAAATCCAATGTGATTTTCTTTGTTGAAGCAATGATCTATGAAAAAGTTGAAATTCCAGAGTTTTTTATACATATTTCCAAGAAGATCAGAGTTTCTTAAAATTTACTGTTTATGTATGCGAATAATGCTTATGTTTGGAAGCACTTATTTATGCGGGCAATTATTTTATTTAACGAAAAATGGCAAAAATTCAGAAAGGTCAAGATTAACCAACTGGCATTTATCGTCTATTTTAAAAATCGCATCAGCTCAATATTTTCAATCAAATCTTGATGACTTACTTTGTGAAAAAAACAATGTGAAATATCTTAAAACTTGAACGATGTGATAATAACGTTAAATTGAATTTCTTAAACATTTTTTTTACAAAGAATGTAAAATATTTATAGTTTAAGTTTAAAACATAACGTGAAATATAAAATGATTACGTAAGTATAATATACAATATTTTGAGTCTAATAAATGTATAATACATTAAAGAAGTCGTTTCATTAATTTTTCTGAAGACTAACAAACATGCAACCCCCCAACTTATACTAAAATAGACTATGCGGTCCGTAATATCGTATGAGTTTGACACGCCTGAATTAGAGTGAGTGAGTGAATATTAACGTCGCATGTTCAGCTACACGAGGGCTTTTGGCGACGGACCACGTAATTTTGAACTATGGTCAAGTGACGTGGATGACACCTGAGCTGGCACTCCCCTTTCTTAACTACCACACCAACGGGAGGGCGTTTGAGCTCTCGACAGAACACCTGTATCAGAAGAATGCTCGTTAAGTGCACAAGTTGAACTTTCATTTAAGGAGCATTTTAAAAAATAATTAAATGAATTGGGAAAAAAAAGTTAATCGATGAATCGAACCTTAACCTCGCACATAGTATGCAGACAATATACCAACCAGGCTACGGAATCGTAGGAGGATATTGAAACTTAATTGTATAAAAGCTAAGCATGAATTTCGAAGGCTATTTTCTTTGAATTGACTGGCCATTCGGCGGAATTACATTGAGGGTTGAGCACCCTAAAGGAGTACTACAATTACACCAAGTCTCGACCCCAAATGAATCTCCTTAGTCGTGCCCTCCCCTTGTTAGATAAGGATGAACAAACGTTTAGCATGGGGTAAAAAATACCAATACCATACTTTTGACTGTTCACGACTGGAAGAAGGTAATTTTCAGTGATGAAGCACATTTATTTGTGCAGGGAAACAAATCAAGTACAGTAAGACAACGTGAAGGTCATACTCTGTTACCAGATCGTACCCAACCGACTGTAAAACATCCTTCCGAAGAGATGTTTTAGGGTTTTTTCACAACAAATGGCACTGGAAATTTAGTTCCTCTTAAAGACACAATGAATTCTATCAAATACATAAAAAATATTACGTAGTAGGATTGTTCAATTCATGATAACATTCGACGGAACTTTGTCACAATTCAATACCAGTCTAGATTTTTATTCGAAAAAATAAAATACAAGTGCTTGTTTGACCTGGTAATTCACCAGACCTAAATCCTGTTGAGAACTTATGGCGTATTCTCAAGAATCGTTTAGCTAAGATGAATTGCACAACTGAACACATGATAAACATTGCTATACAAGTGTAGTTCCTCGATAATAAATTCAAAAACATGTGTGATACACTAGTGGAGTTAATTTCAAAACGTGCGTTCTCTCAAAAGGTCATTTCTGCTAAACGTGAATATACTTTGTACTAATATAGTGATTTTTCAGTCTACTTAAGATATGTAATGATTAAAAGCTAAGGTATTAGAAAAAATCTTTTTTTTACCTTTTGTCCCAATTAATTCAAACAGTATAGTAATTGAAACTTGTTCCAAAATGAAACATTTAGATATCTTTGCAAGAAAATTTCAAAAAAGAAAGGCTTTGCTTTCATATTAATATTTTTCACAAACATCAAAAGGAAAATCTTGCTTTTGATTGTTAACATGATACATAGGTGAACAAATATATGCAGCTCATTTACAATATTTCAATCAGTCATCAAATATTCAGTTTACAGCTATATATCCAGGAATGTGATTTTTAAATATTTAACAACAGTTATTTTTTTTATTTAATTCAGTTAAAAAGAAGTTTATGCTCATGTAATTACACTGTAGACATTTGTATTCATACACACACAACTATTCAGTATGTGAAAATTTTCTTTTGAGATTAAAATAGTGTAGAAGGAAGCAACCAAAAATTCAAGATGTACAAAATCCAAAAGAGGTGGGGTAAAGATCGGCCTTTCGCCCATCAGTCATGAAAATTCAAAGTATTTATTGTAGTATTACAAAGTATTACTTTAGGTATTGATCTTTACTTTTATTCTCAAAATAGTAAGTCACATAAAAAAGTCATCAAACTTGGAAAATTCGTTGCATTTTGTTATTTTAAGCGCTTTTTCTAACTTTCATTAAAAAAAAAAAATGTTAAAGGCTTTAAGCACCACTATACTTTTTGGTCTCTCAAATACTACAATAATAAGACTTTTAAACTGTCATTCATTTGTTTCGGTGCATCGAGTCCGTTGATGAGATACGAAACAAAATAGCTTGTCCGCACAAATCGGTCAGATTTTTCGGGGCTTTTAGAAGAAATGGACCTAGTACCTAAAATGTCTGCATTCCCGGACAAACAAGCACAGTTGTCAATAGATGCTAACGAGACACGTTTGATATCGATTCGTTGGGAAGTTGAAGCAGTAAACGGCCAATATAAGAAGTGGAGAGCTTTAAACAATATTATCCCAAATGTCCAAATAAGATATATTGGAGATTATGCAAAATCGTCTCTGCATTCTTAATGCTTTCCACCCAGCAAGACTTAACAATATTGAGGACGACAATGGAATTGTCCAACGAATGCTAGATTTAGTGAAGAAGCCTAATTACTTACAACAAACAGTTGAAGAAAATGGCTGGGTAAGAAAAAGAGCGATATGGATTTTGTTAAGTGATTGATCTTCCAGATTTTCCACGATTAACATGGAAGGAGCTATACGATATTTAACTCTTGGGATATATAAGCTTAAGCAAAGCCGATAATACACTCACGAACACCTTAATCAATCGGGGCTGTACTCTCTTTACGTAAATCGAGAAGATTCCTCAGCTGTTCGACTTCGGTTGAGATCACGACACACTAGTTCAAAAGTACATAACATATGGATAAGAACAGGTATAGGTCATAATCCAAACATTGAATTGTATCGGCAGTGAAAAGTTGTAGGCTGCTGTGCACTTGTTGCATCTGTTCTTTGGATACAAGTCTTGGATATGCGGATACACTTCAAGACGCTGCTAATGGATGGTCCAGTGGCGATTCAGCCAGAAGGAAATATAATCGAAGACATTTGTCGCAAATAGTTTAACATGTTATTCCCCCCCCCCCCCTTTTTTTCTTTTTAATAAAAGATTTTTTTGAAAAAAGACCTAACATTTTCATTTTGACTGAGTATCAATGTTAAAATATATATATATATATGCAATATGAATTTGTCGATGCACGAAAAAAGGCCTGATCTTTACCCACCACCTTTTAAAATAACTAATTAACATATATAACGTGAAATAACTAACATATGAACGTGGGCTGCACAAAATAGCTGACATATGTATGCGGCCCAGCAGAAAAAAAGTTTGAGTACCCCTGGTCAATGTGGATGACCCACAAGGCAGCAACCGCATGCTACCTCGGGTGATCTGGGATGGCATTTAGTGTCTCCTTTCACAAGTTTTAAATGTAGAAGTAGAAATAAAATATTCTTTTGTTGGTAAATGGCTAATGTAGAATGTTTGGGTTACTAAATTTTAGATCAGATCTTGACTGCACCCAATGCTTCTCAGAAGCTCTGCTGACCCACATATACAAAAAATAGGGATGCTTGATATATATCTGGACAAATAGGAAGTAGATCATTTTCAGATCAACACAGATAATTCTTCGGTGCATGTAAAATGTAACAAATTAACGACTCTCTCTGTCTTTATATTCTTCAGGTAAGAATGTTGAATGACTCATTGGAACTGTATTGAATAATGTATATTGGATGTGCGTCAGAGGCATAACATACATCCCTGCATTGCGGGGGACCATTCTCTATTACGCCACTGATGTGTGTATCTAATATCTAATGTTGTCTAAAAATTTTAAAATATTCCTTTTATCTGAGGTACATTATGGCTTCTAAGAATCTAAAAATAATGTCTAAATTCTAACCTTCTATTAATAAATCCAATCAATATGCAAAGCTTCCTTTTTGGAGTTATAATAAAATGGAGCAAGCACATACACATCACACGGACGATTACAGACAAAGAACTGCAACAAGTCCGAAATTCCAAAGTTAAGAAATACATTTGCGCATGCGCCTTATCAGTGAAAAGTTTTCTTTGGCAGAATCAATATAATACCTTGAATTATCTTTCCACTAAAACTAGCTTATTATTTCAATTCTCAAATATTATTAAATAATAACAGATCTTCGTAAAAAAAATTTTCTAAAAAAATAACTAAATTAAATTTTTTCCCCCTCTACATTTATAGAGGGGAGAGAATTTAAAGAAAATTCCAAAAAGCATATTAAAATGGGTCAAAATAACATTTTCTTTTTGTACATAAAAAAGACTTTTTAAATAACGAAATCTTAGTTTGAAAGACTGGTTCAATTTTTCAAGTAAATAAAAATCTTATGAAGACAAATATGAGCAACAAGATAAATACGATCTGATTATTTTATTATAAAAACAAAGTAAATGATATATACATATATGATACATGAGTGTCTTTAAAAACAGTATCAGAACTGTGATAACATATTTATATAACAGTTTCATGAACACTTATTCCATAATGTCTTTTTGTTGTCTGATATCTACTATTAATCATCATCATCAGAGCTTTTTATCTTCTTTTTTTCTGATGTCTGTAGAACAAATCATAATTGGATATCGATAAAAAAATATTATTCTTTTTTAAAGTTATACTATCTATAGTACATCTTTAATATATTTGCAGCATTATTAATATATATTGTAGCATTATCAATATTATTCTCTTTTAAAGTTATATAGTCCCTCTCTTTAATATATTTACAGCATTACTAAGATATATTGCCAATTAATAGTTTTGTTTGCATGGAAATCAATGCATCTTACTTATACCTTTAATTTCATTTTAAAATAGAACAACAATTTTAATAAAGCATTATCTGCTATTTAGATAAACAGTTTAGAGAAAATTCTGTTGTATATCTTAAAAATATTCTATAATTAAATACACAAAATTAATCTAAAATATAAGTCATATGTATAATTAAGTTATATATCACCTCTCACATTTTTTTTAAAAAACAGATAGATCTGGAAAAACATTTTGCATATGAGAATAAAATACAACAATGGGACCAACTTAATGATATAATTAGAAAACCTACAAGAATTAAATATGATTGCATACCTACATAAATATTTACATAATTATAAACTAACAATCTTAAAAAGCCATAAATAACCCCTTAATCCCCATTTACCTTTGTCTTGCTCAGTCGGTATGTTAAATGCTCCCACTGTAAGTACACGTCTTTCCACACATATTACACCAGTTGCATTTTGCTACTATCTGTAAAGCTATTCCAAAGGCTTTGGAATGGAATACAATGATCTTGACAGTAATTGAGAAGGATTTATTTATTTCAGAGGATTTACTTATTTATGCCCTTTCTTTCTCTCCAATACACAGCATAACTACAGACAGACAGTGAAATACAGTAACGCAAATGGTGAACAAATCCTGTAACTTTTTCTTGGCAGTTAAGGTCTTTAACAACCTATAAAAGTTATGCTTGATCCAAATGGTCATAAAAATATATAACAGAATACCTTGTTATCCTTTAAAAAATATGGCTGTCAATTTTTTTACCTCCCTGGTTTACATAGAAAGGTGATCTTTTTTGGACACTCTAAATAAATTGATTCTAATACACTAACAATAACCCAGAAGTTTAATATGCACATTTAAGTATAATTTAAACTGAATAATTTACATTTTTTTTAAATGCAAGGGTTTTGAAAACTTGAAAAATAATGCTCAGGAATGTACGTATTAGTTCTTCAATAAATTGTATATTTCTAATGATGTATGACTATCATTTTCATAACTAGAAGACATCTACAAATGAATGAAAATGAACTTACAGCTTCCATGTCATTGGCGGAATGTTTGTTTTTTATGCTTGTGTTTTTTCTTAGCTGAACCTGATCCATCCCCTACTTCTACACTTGCAGTTTCCTAGAATTACATATAAGAGTTTACAATAAAAGAACTCTGAAAAAAAATTTTACACACCATATTCTAAATAAAAGGTTTATGTTTTTCATAAATAAAGGATTGAACTTACCGCTACCACTCCTTCATCAGAGGAATGTTTGTCCAGCTTATGCTTTTTTTTATGTTTTTTCTTCATAGAACCTTCTTCTACACTTGTAGTATTCTAGGAGATAATAAAGTGAATAACTAAAACTAATTACACTCAAATATATTTGTTTCTCCCCTTAATAAATTAAGAAAATTAAGGATAAAAACTGAATGGAAATACATTACCCCATCAGAAAATGGAGACGTATTTTCTAATTTTACTCTCGTTTGTGTCTCAGTGTCCGGTTCAACTTGGATTTTGCTAAAATGAGATTGCATAATTATTTATACAATACATGAAACTATGTAAACGTGTGTGTGGCTTAAACATAAAACCTTATTTACCTAGACAGCTGTTTCTCCTGCCAATCAGAAGGAATTTTTTCGTTAGGATTACTGTACTTGTCCAGTAATCCTTTCTTAACCATATTCTTTTTAAGACATGCCTATTAAAAAGAAAAAAAAGACCATACTATAGATTTTTCTTCAAATGACAATCATAACCAAATATTACTAGATCATTGAAAAAGTATGTTCCAAAAAAACATTTTAGTTTGAACAGCACTTAGGGCTGTAATATAAAGTAATTAACAGCTCTAATGAAAATATTTCAGTAAGAGATTTTGTACCCTATACTACATTTTAAAAATATTTCCTACTTTAAATAATATTAATACTATTTAATGGCAGTTCTAGGAAAAAACTTAAATCAAAATAGATGACTTAATGAAGAGTCAATGTTAATACATGACATTTAAAAAAATGCTAATTCAAAAGATTTTTAGAGGTTAGTTTCTTAAAACTTCATTTTAACAAAAATAAAAGGTACATATTATACAACAAAATAAACAAGAATGAAATCAAATTCTAAAAAATTTAATGAGAAAATTAAAGATAAAAGTCATGGATAAGTAATATTTAAAATTTTTTTAATTAATCAAAATTATTTAACACACACGCAAAAAAAAAACTGTCATGTTGAAAACTTTTATCAATGTATATTTCTAATTAAAATTCATATAAAAACTTTAAATGAGCATGGATGAATTCCAGAGTTAAATAAGTAGAAATGCCATATTTACTCGAATCATCTAAGCTACAATTTTTTTTTCAATATTAATGCTACTGAAAGTCGTGTGTGGCATAGAATCGATGAAAAAAAATGTCGTTTGAGGCAATTACAGGTTCATGTATATATTTAAGAGTTTATAATAATGGGGTAAGAAAAATTAATCATTCACTTTTTATTAGTTCACACTTGAAAACTATTTTAATTTTGCAAAATTGGACATCTACATAAACCATTTTACACCATTTTTCATTTTTTACAAAAACTTGTTAAGAATTTGGGGTACAGCTCAAATTCGAATAAATAACAATAGTTAATAGATTTAAATGTAGGTTTCAAACATAAATAAAATAACTCACCCATATTTATAAAATCATTAATTATCATTTAAGTGCAATTCACCAAGATATAATAAAAGTAATATTTCAATAAACAAGACATAAAAATTTTAAAATATTTAAATTGCAATAAAATACTAATTATTGCTGATCAATACACGGAAAATAGATACAATTTATAAGATTAAAGAATTTCAATATGTATAGGGACAATAAAAGAAAAGAATATTTCAAACAAACCGTAGGTCCTAAGCCCCATTTGCGAGGATATGTATCTCTTTCCATCACCACCCTTTTGATTTTGGCAACAATTCCATGATCACATGTACATATGGTAGAAGTTGTCATAAGAGCAATGCCTGTGAAATAAACATCACATTTGAAAACACATTTCTAAACATAATCTTGTAGTATTAATGTCATGAATGATATTTAAATATATTTTATTAATAACAGTAAAAGAAAATTTTTTAGGGAGGGAACATTTACACAGTAGCATTTCCATAAA
Source organism: Trichonephila inaurata madagascariensis (assembly GCA_019973955.1). Lineage (NCBI taxonomy): Eukaryota > Metazoa > Arthropoda > Arachnida > Araneae > Nephilidae > Trichonephila > Trichonephila inaurata. The sequence goes on from BMAV01016876.1 coordinate 48,156, forward strand.
ATATTATATGTCTGGAAAATATAAAGTATTTTACTAAGCTAACTATTTAAAGTCTACAATAAAATTTCAGTATTACAATTAATTTCTGTTATATTCAAATTAGAAACAGAAAAATTCCAAATCATGAAAACAATTCTATACTTGGCAAGTTTAAATTAAGATGCAAAGCATTACTCTATAAAATCAGTGTTTCTTAAGTCACAGTGCATAATTTACACTATTTAAATAATGTTTATAGAAATAATTTTAGTACACAGGTTCTTAAACTGTGGCCTGTGGATTCCCGGGGGTTCAAGAAGGATTCTCATTTAATGTTATTTTTCTCTTTTACAGACTCAGAAAGACAGTGGAAAACACTCGAGCATGTAGAACATTAATTCAATTTTTTTATTGTTTACAACTACATAGCCATAACACCAGCATAATTTTTTAATGAGAAGTTCACTGTTTTCTTAATGGGAAGAAAAAAGCATTAAAAAGAATTTATGAAGTTAGAGTAATAAAAATTTCATTTCTCTTACCCAAAGCAATAGTTTCACCTTTAGTAGTAATTATCACAATTTCATCATTTAGTTCAATGCCATTTTCATACCTTAGGATACCTGGCAACGTAATTTTTGCTCCATAACATATAGCATTGACCTATTTAAAATGCAAAAATAAAAATAAATAAATTAAATTACTTATTTTTATTATGATATATAATTGATTCCCTAGACCTCCCCTAAAAAAATCTAAATTTAAATCATAATAGTTTATAAGCCAAAGATTTCTCATAAAAAAGAAAGGGGTGGGGGACTAAATACAGAAAATTGATACTGAGTGTTTATCTTACTCAAATTATGTATATAAGATTAAAGGTGTTATTCTGGCAATAAATGAAGATGATATTGTAGTATGTGGATAAACTGTAAATAATACAAATAAAGTTATAGCCCAAATTCAAAGCACATTGGATTTAACCCAACTTGGTTGAGTGCAATATTTATTATGAATACATTTAGAAACAGATAATAATTCTATACTAATTGCATAGTCCAGCATTGCACAGGCTATTTTGAATTGCTTGGAAAATAGAAGAGATGTCATACGATACATGGACAATAGTCTTTTTGCCTTTTTCAAGTAGCACTGATACGCACATTAAATATTTAAAAAACATAGGATAGAAGTAGATTTTAATATTTATATATTTCCCATTGAATATATTTAATTTAATAATCAAAAAATGTTCTAATCAGTTAACAATGTTTCATGAATGAATAACTACTTACAGCACTGTCTTTCACTACTATCCTCTTGTGACTCACTAGAAGTGCTTCAAGGGGTTGAACAACCCTTCGGAGATATGACTCATCTTTGTGGTTTTTATAGAGCCACATGGCATCGAGTATGTCGTGCATAGTATATAAATTTACCTGAAATAAGTTTTAAAAATTATAATCAATCAGTTTCAAATACATACAGTATTTGAAATTATACAATAGATAGGACCAAGATGCATAGCATAAGTAGAAAAATACACAGTATTTAAAGAGTTGTAGTTAAATGTTAGAATTTAAGTTAGAAAAGAAAATTTAGATTTCCTCCAGAGAGTACTGTGATTGGGAATTTACAATCAGAATAGAACATAATGAGAAACTACATCTGCGATTTTTAAATAAGTCAAATATAGATATATCAAGAGCATTACAATAAATTAATAATTTTTTAGTATACCGAACTATCAATAAAACATTAAATTAAATCATAACATTAGTACTTCAGTGAAGTTAACCAAAATTTTGGATTATATTACTAGTTAGAGCCTTCAACTGGTTAGCCAATACAATATTTTTAAAATCAGGGCCCATGACCAATTCAATACAAGACAGTGTAAAAAAATTTTTTATAGGGCCACATTTTACTAATTTTCTTAAGTTAAGAATGATAATAGATGTTTCATATGATTATATTGAATAATATAGAATTTCATAACTTTTCTTATGTAATCACTAAACCAAAAATGAATTCAACACTTTTTCTGAATACTCTAAATACCAAATTTTTATAACAGAACTTTTTAAAATTATTGTCTTCACCCTTTCACAACTTAGGATATATATTTTGATTGCATACTTCTTGCACAAGCAAATAGTATTTTAAAAAGTACAGCATATACACACACAAATTTAATTAAGACTGAAAAGCATCGAGTCCTTATGTTTAGAATGAAAACAGAATTCTTAAACATATATATCTGTATAGCAAATCTTAAAAAATATGATGAAGTTTTTAATGCTTCAAAATATATATCAAATTTTTTTAAAAAAATCCTCCCACCCCCAAAAAACTAAGAAGGTTTACTACACATCTCATTAAGAGAATATTAAATTGCAAAAATATATACATTGTTATGAAGATTGGGATTAGAAGATTTTATGCTATTAGTGTCAAAGGGCAAAACGGCCCTTTAAGACGATAAAAATTCATCGTGGAAAACAATCCTTAAAAATTCAGGATACAGCAGCAAAATTCACAAAATAAATCCCGGAAAACTTTCTAAATGTACATATCTTTATTTCTAGACACAACTATCAGAATCTAAAAATACAAATAAGCACAAATTATTTGTAAGCACTCGCTTGATTGTAACAACTAATCGCCAGTCAACTCTCTTCAATGATCAAAACAATACTAGCTCAGTTTTAGGAGTGACTCCTACTTATAGTCTGCACAGATCTTTCGGGAAAGATCCACTTATGTAATAGATTATGATATTAATACGTTTTTCCAGTAATTTAAAGAAGCATTCATATGGTTGCCAAAAAAATGAACCTAAGTTTAACATGAATTGTCGTTATAATGTAAGGAACGGCATTGCTTTCAAATATTACAATTTTAGCACAAAATAAATACACAAAAGAAAGCAATATTAACATATTACCAGATACAAATTATTTACACTATTATAAACATTCATTACACAAAATCTGTAACACTATGTATTTTTAAAAATGTGCGATTTTCATACAATGAGAATGTTACAATTTAATAGCAACATTAATAATAATAATAAAAATAAAATAAAACAAAAACAAGATTTTACAATTATTTAGAAAATAATTCCTATTTAAATAAAAAACCTTTACATTTTCACTTTGAATTCCAGATCGATTTCTCCTCAGTTCAAGCATCTGCCCTCCAGTTCCAAGAGTTAAACCAAGATGGACACAAATAGCACGAATATAGGTACCGGCCTCACATTTGACCCAGAAAATACCTAAAAGATCATAAATATATATAATTATCCTTAAATAACAATTACTCATCTACGTTAAGATTACAACTTTTTTGAGAGAAGATACTACAAACAATATTTAGAAAGAATTAAAATTCAATATAATTTTAATGACCTTAACATAAAAATACTTTCTAAATTATCAACATAATTCAAGGATGAAACCTTGAATACTTTATTTTTAAATGATAACTAAAAGACTTTTTGAGGTACTAGAAGAAAAATTTATGCATGTTAATCACAGGAGCCATCTTGTTGCCAAAAGAACCTGTCTATGAATCAGAGTTGCATTGGCTGTTCTGCCTCGACAAGCTGTTTACTGGATATAACGGTTATTATTTACTGTGGTAGCATGTGGATGACATTGTTGAAGTCAAAATGCTCTGTTTCTTGGAATAACCACAAGCTCCCACTACAATTCTTTGTGTTTGCCCAGATTCGGTCTTCAGTGGCACCAGGACTCGAACCCATGATACTCCAGCCTCAAGTCCATGACCATAACTATTTGTTACCGTGGCCACATCATATGTACAGAGGACAAAAGAGTGAAAAACAAAACATGTTACAGAACATTTTATCAGGATAAAGAGAGTAAAAAACAAAACTACTGATAAATTTTCATATAAAAAAAATACCAAACAATATAACACATGTATATACTAATGAAAATCAATAAGCTTTTAAAAAGGTTTCAATTTCTTTTATGTTGCTCTACACTTGGCGATAATTTTAATAATTCAATTTTTCACGTACATTTCAAAAACTAATTAGATACAAAAGTCAAGGACCATCTAACTATGTATACACATGAAAATGTCCTCCTTTGAACATTTTTAAACACAGGAAAAAGCAATCCAAATACCTAAATTCTGTTTTTTGTCATATTCGAGAAGTTTCATCTCATAAATTGTTCTGATACGTAGCTGTTGTTTCACAGCCGATATTAAAGGAGGACGTTGAAATAATGCTCCAGTTAAAGTTTCCAAAGCCTAGAAAACAATAAAAATTTATTAATATATAAAATGACTATTATAATTTATGCATACATTGATATGAAAACAGAAACAATTTGTCAATTGTACTAGTTGTAGTACCTATTTTTTACACTCGATGCAATTTTAAGAAAACCCAGCAATCTAGTTAATACTGATTATCCAATCATGTGCGAGACATGTGCTGCGTTCAATCATGTGAAGAGCAAAAACTTAGAATTTATTAAAAATGATAGCCTACTTTTATTCAGTGAATTGCAACTAAGCCTCCAGAGGAAGAATAACTTTTAAAAATGTGTACATTCCCTCCCGAGCTGTTGTGAACATAAACATTAGCAATAGTATCAATTTGCAGCTACTTCAAGGTAACAATCCATCTGCCATTGAACCCACAATGTAGAAGTTAATAAATACAACAATAAACAAAGTATGATTTCCTAGAATCCAAGATTCCGAGAAGCAATTTGTCTCACAATGCTGATAAGCAACATGTTTACCATCCTGAATAGTACTTCTTACTTCTACTTTCCCCTGAATAGTGTGATTGTAAGGTGTAAAAAGCTAGCATGATAAGCCTGCCTCCTTCTAGGCTAATTACCTTGGCAGCTTTTAGATTTTCATCATAATATCATCATGGGGGAAAAAATCTATTTAAGAGTGTAATGGGGAAAAAAAAGGCAGTAAAATTGATGATAGCTGAAAATAGTGGTAGTGTTTATTTATAATATTACCAATTAGTATAAATCAGAATGTGGTCTGTTTTCTACATATTATGTTTAGTTTTATAGTTCATATAATCGATAAATATTAATTAAATTTTTAAATTTTATTACCAATAAAAGCGAAAAAAATTTAAAAAATCAAATAAGCAGGGAACCTTAAAAAAATTATTATTCCAAAAAAAATGACAAAAAAAAAAAAAAAATCTATAAACTAAAATTATACAAAACCAAAACTTTTTCAAATAATTGAAAAAATTACATTACTTACCATTCTCACTCTACTTGGATCTTCCACAGATTTGTGCAGTCCAAATATGCAGACATATTCTTTTCCGGCTCCTTGCTGAGACTTGACTAGTTGAGTTGCTCTTCCTATACAAACAACGAGGCATCCTGACATCTTGGGATCAAGTGTTCCACTGTGGCCAGTCTTGGGCACTTCTAAAATACGTTTTATGTATGCCACAACTTCATGAGATGAAGGGTTAGTGGGTTTATCCAAATTTATAAAACCAGACATCAAATAGTCCATCAGCTCTCTTTTCAAAGGTGAACAACCATTCGGTAAAGGATTGTAATGACATGTTTTGACATTCAATCTACTGATATCCTAGAAAAACAAAATGCATGAATTCAAAAATACAATAATAATATTAAATAACAAACAAATCTATGATTATAACCACTGTTGCTAACTACATCTGCCAACATGATTAAACACATAATATGAACAAAAAATCAATGTGCGCACAAAATCCTAAATAAGAGCCCTCAGTTCACCTTTATTGGAAAGACAAGATATTTCTTTCTTCTGCCTCTTTCAATATAAATTTCTTCGTAAATTTAGAGTCAATCTTGTGTTGTACTAAAAAATATTTATTGTACTATTTTATTTATCTTCTTAACTGCCAAGAGAAACTTATGAAAACTCCCCCCCCCCCCGGCCCCCCATTTTTCCCAAGTGAGGGGGGTTTAAAAATTTTTTCCGGGGGGGGGGGGGAGAATCATGTTTTCCGATGTCAAAACTATTACTTTCACTTTAAAAAAGAAAAAATGTAAAGTAAAAGGAGGGGGGAGAAAATGCAAAATGTAATGTATGGAGTTAGTGTAATAAAAAAATGTTATAACTGCTATCACACGATCTATCCAGAAACACTGTTGAGCATATAAACTACTATCACTTTTAGTGCATTGATAGTAGGGTTCATGGCAAAACATATTTCCTTGAACAAACATCACATTTTCTTGATGCACTTTCTTCGAAAAAAGGTGTGAAAGAAGGATAAAAAGTATGACCTATTCAAAGGCAAAAACAATTAGCATTGCATATCTATGAATTGAATCAATCCTGGAATATACACTTTCAAATTCTTGCCCATCTTTTCTCTGAAATAAGTAAATTCTTACAGCCACAACACAATCAGCTAAAATTTATATCTGAGGTTGAAGTCCACAGTCAAGTCAGAAATAACTACCCCATAGATTATTTAAGATTTTCTCAACAAAATAAAATATGCAGACCACGGTTGGAATATTCACAGAGATTGCAAAGTTATCTCCATGTTTGTTGGTCAAAAAGGCAGATATACAATGTTCCTTTGTTTCATTTATGAGTAGGGTAGACATGATAAGACTCAAACTTGTGTTAAAACAGAATGGTCAAAAAGACAAAATCTTAAGCCAAGCACGAAGAATGTGATACGAAACAGCTTAGTTGAGTAAGGATCCCTTCAGAGTATAAAATTAGGTGTAATGAAGCAGTTTGCTCATCTTGGTCAATCACTTATTTTATGTAAATAATCTTAGTAAAAACAAAATAGTATGTTGATTTTTTTCTAGAAATTGTACCATAATTAGATGCAAAAAGTTTAAACCACAGAATTCCTTTTCAAATAGGATGTTAGCAAAAATATCGATATTGAGTTTTAAAAAATACTGTTGTGATGGGAAAAAAAATGGTGGTTATTTTCGCAATTAGAACACCAAATTACATAAAAGTCACCAAAACTTCTTTTGTATTTTTCAAAAAGTTCAATTTTGCAGCTCAGTGTAATTAGCAAATATAGAATGCTCGGGAGGCATTTAAGAAATTTAGAGAACAAAATTTTCAATCAGTTAAGAAATATAACTTTACAATAAATACTACAATATTACTTTCAAACATGTTAAAAGAGCTATAAAACAATTCACAACAGTTTAAGTAGATAAAGTATTAGGAAATTATGCTATAACTGTACATGTACATGGTTTCCAATTAGAATGTAGGAAAAATGCAAACTCAGGGTTGACAACTTGGCAAGTTATCTTGAACATTTTAAAAGAATACAGCTTTATTAAATCTTTAATTAGTGTTACAAAAATTAATAAATGCATTTCAGCATTTTAAAAAAAAATTATTAACTCAAAAAAAGAAACTTTAAATCGACAGATTTTCTTAACTCATAACGTGCAGTGTTTCACTGTATGTTATGAACAGATTTAATATCGGGTGGGCAAAAAGTCTGTATAAATTTTAAAAGTTTATATAACCCGGAAAAATAAACAAAATAAAAAACAGTTTGCAGGTTTAGCATCGACAAGTCACAGGATTTTTTTTAAGATAAGGAAGAAAAAAAAAAAAAAAAAACAGATGGCGCTGGTACAAATGACTGGGAAATATGCAAATGAGACAGGCAATTACAAATACTGATGCTCTTGATCCAGATCTAATGGTCCATAGCATGCCAAATAAGTGAACAAGGATGCTGAGTGAGAAAGACAAAGCTTTGTTAGTGAAGCTATTTTAAATGAACAAAGAATCAGTGACTGTTGTACTACGTAAATTCCGACTTCAGAAAAATGTGCAGACTGGAAAAGGGCCATCAACAGTGGCACACATCATGAAGCTTGTTCAGCAATTTGAGGAAACTAGATCACTTGAGGATCGCGTAAGATCCGGACAACCAAGTCTAAGAATCATTAGCAAATGTTGCAAGTTTACATGGCTTCCTCGGTCTCCAGAACTGACTCCAGTAGACTTTTGGCTGTGAGGATCTTAAAATTCCCGGGTGTATTAATTCTGTCCAGCCAAATTTATTGGAATTGAAAGATGTGATCCATCGAGAGCTTTCATGTATATAGGCGGTCATCCTGCACTCTGCCGTTGCTGGATATGTGACACACTTGGAATGTATCATTCCTTGTGGTGGTGGATATGTGGAACACATACACATGCTGCAGTAATAAATTATTTGGTAACATTATTTCTGTTATTTGCAAGTCTTTTCTTTCACTTATGTACAAAACGCCACCAATCGGTTGTTGTATTCTTTTTATTTTAAAAAAAAATCCTGAGACTTATTGATGCTAAACCTGCAAACAGTTTATTTCATTTAAATCTCTAGGTTTTATAAATGTTCAAAGTCTTTACGTACTTTTTGGCCACCTGGTATATACATTCACAAATCTAGAAAAATGCCTCAAGAAATCATATGGGCTGAAACAAATAAAATGAATCACTGCAATAATTAAAAATGGCAAGAAATTAATAGATCATAGGAAAGATAAAAAAAAATCTATCTGCAGTTATGCTCTTAAGGATCTTTTCAATTTTATTGATACTAAAAATTATGATACATTTTAATTTCTATCTGTAGAATTCTAATTAACAAAGAAAAAAAATGATTTTTATGATGGAAATCATGCAGATTTTCAGCTTTTTCAGACAACTCTAGTTTATATTTAAAAAGGAAAAGAAATTGTTTCATCATTACAGCACTGCAAGACTTTTTTTCAGTTCCTCCCTCCTTTCTTTTCAACTTAAGTTCAGTATAAATAAGTAATATTAACAAAAAATTTAGTCAATTCCTACTTAGGTCAACAAAGGAAAATTTTATTTTAGTTAGTTTTTATTAAAAAGCTGCAATTAATATAAATATGTTTTTCATATGAAAGAATCACAATATTAAGTGACAAAATAGAAAGTGATTTTTATATTTTCCTTTCTATTTATGGTGTTGGACTATTTTTTTTTTTTTTTTTTTAAATGTTTTTTATTTAATTAATTTTATTATTCTAAAAAAATAGTACAGTAAAAAAGAAATCACATTCTCAGAAATTAGGCTATCCCAGGTGGGATTCGAACCCACAACCTTTGGATTAGAAGTCCAAAGCGCTATCCATTGCACTACAGGAACACAACGAACATGATTATTCCTTCTACACATGCTTTTGTACTATTATTTTTGTTTGTAACTATTTATTCATTTTTAATTTAATAAATGAACCAATATTTTAAAAAAACTGTATTAACGTTGTCATAAACTACAAGTCTAAAAAAATGTATTTGAGATTGAAAAAAAGAGCAAACTGGTCTTTTTGATGAAAAATGGAGATTTTCTAATTCCTGATAGCAAATCCAGTCTAACTTACTGTGAGAATAATTCAGTCTTCTTTTAGTTGATAATAATTCCAATTTAGAGTACAAAAAGAAAGAAATGGTCTTAACACAAAAGAATATGTCAAGCATCTCTCTCTCTCTTTTTCTAAAAATTTTCGATTCAGGTAATGAAATGGACTAAGGCACTGTGCTCCTAGGGCAAAAAGAAAAGAAAAAAAAAAAAAAAATGGTCATTTTTTTACACAATTATGTAACCAAAAGTATTGCCAAAAATTAAGATAGTAACACTATTTCACGTCCATTTTTGATACCAAAATAGGACCCAATTAAATCAATTTCTAAATGTAGTATCCAGAGACAAGAGAAAAATACTAAAAATAGGTACTTATGTTCTATCACAACCATGTTAACTTTCAAGATAACTCACCAAATTGGCAAGCATGTGTTTTGTTTCAAATTTATTCATTTGCTGCCATTCTAAGCCTAACCATTCATTGATACAGCAAGTTTGAATACTAAAATGCAAATCTGAGACTTTTACTGAATTTTTAAATAATAATATAAAAATAATAAAATAAAAAACTAAGCTAAATAATAAAAAGTACTTTTCTTTAAATGATTATTTTTTTCTAATTTTTAATTTCACATAGTATTTTAACTTCTTCAATGGCTCGACAGCCCTGGCCTTCTCCAGAAGTTCTCTCCATGCATCTCTACTTTAGTATTTTAACTTAGCTCCATATTATCTTCAGCGTATTGTATTTTTAGAATTCGTACCGTTTCATTCAATGTAGCCAGTATGGTTGTGATTAGATGTAAGAACCCAAAAATTTTCTGAAGCAGATGGAACTTCTAAGACTGGCAAATCAGTTAATATACTGGTTTAAATGAGAAATCTGAACAGAAAGGCTACTAATGCTACATTCATGGGGGAGTATAATTTGATGAAATAACAGCAAAATCTCATCAAATTTGAAGTCTCCATACTAAACTTAACAGAAAAAATAAATATTTACTTTTAGTAAAAGAGGCCAATCTCTAGTGTCTTCTTTACGACGTGCCTCTACACTTTCCGAGACCACACTTAAGTCCTCTTCACAATGAATGTCCTATTTAAAAAAGCAAAATAAATTATCTAAACAATAACATATTTCATACATTATACATGAAGTCTAAATTCATGACAGAATAATTCCTAATTATTGTACACAGTAATTATAGTTTGACATAGCTATTAATTATTATTATAACAATACTGATGGATGATTTTGTTAAATTCTATAAAATATTAAGAGATTAAGGCTTCAAACTAAATTGGAAGATCAATTTTTCAAAAATTGATTTTCAAACGAATTTTTATTGTTTTAAAGGGTATAAATAGGCTTAAAGAGTGATAAGTATCAAATATATCACCCTTTGGTTTTGAAAAAAAAAAAATATTATTTTCATGAACACTTAAAAATCACTCTTTCAACCTAGTTGGATATCTTAAGTTAAGCAAGCAATTAAATAAAACATGTGAATAATATAGACAATGTATTTAATTATAATACTTACACCAAGTGACTTTTTCTTCTTTTTATCACTTGTCTTTAGTACTGGTATATCTAGTTAAAATAATAAATTGTACATTTTAAAATACAAATAAAAATAACTTATACATACATTCAAATAATTAAATGTTCACCACTATCTTAATAAAAATAATATTACTCAAAACATTAATTGTTGTCATATATTTCATGTAACACCACCATGACCTTAAAAATTCAATAGCTTATACTCTTGGAAATTATTTGGTTATCATTCTTAACCTTTTCATGACAATGTTCTGATCAACGGATTTTAGAGATGGGTGTGTCGCATATGCAGCCACCAAAAATGTCACTCGCAGCCAGATGATGCACCAGTGAACTGCGGTTTATATTGATCTACAGGAGGGGTGTGTCATATTTGCATTCTCGAACGTGCACATCTAATTAATATTATTAAACCCTGAAACTGGGCTACATGTCCACTACATTTCATTTAATCAAATCTCCAAGGCAGGGTCCACGAGCCACACGGGGTTCTTAGCATAGAAGGTTGCAGCCCTTCAATCTTTTGTGCTTCTATTAATTATAGAACCTTCTAAAAATTATATTTATTTCTCTTTATCCTTTGTAATAATTTAATGAAAAAATAACCTGTATATTTACATACACATTTAAATATTTCACTTTCTTAAAATAATGATTGTTATTACTGTATTATAAATTATTTTTCATTAACAAAGCTTATTGGGAATCAGAGAAAATATTGCAATTATTTTTAAGTCCTATGTACTAGTGAAAATGCTGATGGCATGGGATGGGATGCCATATCTTTGAAGTTATTCCCAGCAATGCTTACTTAGTTGCATAAATGAGTTTGAAAGCACTTGTGATTTTGGACACTTAAATCCCCAACAGAAGTTACAAAAACATACTTTTATTTTATGACAAGCTTTAAAGACATGGCTTTTGTATGCAAGAACAATCAAAACCAATTTTAGTTAATATGAACATAAAATTTGAGAACAAAGCACATACAGTATTATTGGCTTAGAATTTCTCTTTCCCAAAGCTTAAAATTTAAATTCACAGCATTATGAAATTTTCTCCAATCATTGTTTTTGCATTGCGAGCCCCAGAAATAAAAAAATATATTACACAGTTCTTAGTTTCTGAAGAAATGTAAAATATTATTTTGGATAAAATTGTGATCAAATATAATGAAGAGTAAGTAGATTTTTCGCTAACAACAACATTTCCGAAGTATTATTAAGTGAATAAGGAGGAACTTATCAGCAGGTTAAAGTACAGAGTGCGGGTGCAGGAACTTTCGGTTTTGAACATATTGCAGTGATGTTCATAGAGGTTTGGTGGAAGGGGTGAAACGGGATATTTGTTTTACTGCCCGTCTCAGTTTCAAACACGTTGTGCTCCAGGCAGCAATGTGCTTTTGCCATTAGAGGCATATTTCTCTAATGGTCAGTCAGTGATTGCAGTGCAACGTGCCTTTCGTCATCACTTTGATACTCCTCCACAAGGTTGTGCTCCTGATCAGAAATGTGTTTTAATGTGGATGGATGCCTTTCAAGCAATGAGGAATGTCTCCAAAGAAAGGAAAGGATCTTCAAAGACCGTTAGAACACTTGAAACTTGGAATGAGTGCGTGTGTCAATTCAGACCGGTATGTGACAATGATCCAACAATTCTTACCCGCTTCCCAAGAAAAGGATCCTGACAACGAATGGTTACAACAAGATGGGACCACAGCCTATACCTACAGCATTTCCACAGGTGTTTTAAGAGCAGCCTTCAACAAATGACTGATTTCCCTGCAAGGAGACGTAACTGACCTACACACTCACCTAATTTATCCCCTCCTGTGATTACTTTCTGTGGGCTTATCTCAAGTCCCTGGGAATTAACACCCAGTTGATATACAAAAAGTTTTCAAAATCTATTGCACCAGCTTTTAAAACTGAGTAAATTCAAGGCTTCAATGTTGTATGGTAGGCAGAAAATAACAATAAAGTCAAATGAAACAAGTATTGTGTTTTATTGCATTTTCAAAACAGGAAGTTCCCAAGCCCCACCCTATATACTTGACATTTATTTATTCTTTCTGTATTACTCTTAAGAAACATAATATCTACAATATTTATAGTCAGTGTGTTGCCAACCAATAACCCGTACACACTCCCTCCTCCTAGTGAAAATGATTAGGAGATAATAGGGAACACAATCTGTTAAATGAGATGGGAAACTAATAGTCCTGCTACTACATGTTGTGTATTGGCTTCTTGCAAGTGGCAATCCCTCTGGAGGTTTTCAATGTAGAAGTGAGTCTGTAGTCTGGTGACAAAAGTGTTTTCTGTAGTTCTCTGAGTTCTTCAAAGTAAAACATGGTTTCAGCCTGGTTGATAGAAATGAGCCTTTCTTTAATTGTGGCATATTTGCCATCTTGCGGTAGATTTGTTAGAACATCTGAAACTTGAGCTAAAATTTCAGCTTCTATTGAGCTGACAACATTATCATATTTTGTTTAGTAGGATGTTATTGAAGCATTTTGAAATTGCGCTTCTAATTGAAGAAACCATATTTTCATATCTGGTTTCCAAAATGGCAGTGGTTTAATGCTAAATCTAGCAATGATGAATGAAAAATTGTTTTCTCTTTTGATTGTCATTTTTTAGGTAAATACTCCAGGTCCAGTAATCATCAATAAAACGTAAATGAATTTTTTGCTTACAACTATGCAGTATGAATAAGAAGGAATTTATTACCAGGTTAAAATATATTTGAACTTATTTACTCTTTACATACAATTCTTAATTTTCCACCATTTCTTTTCCAATAAACATGATATCTACAATATTTTCAGTCAGCGGGTTGCCAACCAATAAAAGATGCAAAGGCTAAAAAAATAAAAAATATTAATTGAAGTACGAGTCATGATTGCTACAGCTAACCAAACTCTCCCCGTTAGTGTATGCATATAAATACTATAGGCTATTTGATAGCTAGTCTCTCTTTTTTTACTCTTTGGTAGTTTAATTTTGTTTCACTAACAAATTGGCTCATCTGTCTCAAGTTTGCTGACCCCTTCTCTAAAGTTTTGACCTCATGTTTGTGAGGTTTCTTCAGATTCTGGTATTTTGTTTAGATTTGGGAAATATAAAGTAAACAAAACTCAGATGTAGGTGCATGTGATGTAAACATTCTACTCTGGTTTTAGAAATGTCTATTGTTATTCAGGTTTTGTCTCTTTTCTTCAATTTTGGTTTTATGGTCTCCATAAACAATAATTGAAAAAGACATTAGATGCTGATCATTTTCGCACTGTTATAAAACCATTAGGGTTATCACAGAAATTATGGTTGCCATTTTGACAAACTTTTATGCCACTATTACCCCAACATAATTTTTATTGCTAGTAGGCGCACCAAAATAGAATTTAATCAACTGAGAACTTTAATAGCAACCATATTACTTAAAAGAATGACTCGAAAGACACAATCCTAGCTACAAATTCACAAACATGATAAGTGACCACGTGGGAAGAAGGAAAAAAGATCTTATTTCTATAATACAATTAAAGAATAGAACCTTAAAACATAAAATTCAAATTCATAAATCAGTTCTGGAAATTTGTCTCATATATGAATCAGGAAGATTTAAAAATCTATACATATGAATTAAAATGAAGTGTCTGCTTGTAATTTGAAATCAACAGCTTTTTACTAGATGCATTGAAAAAAAAAAGGTACTTAAATGAAAAAATCAATTTTTAAAATTTTTGTCTGTCTCTGTTCTAGCTAATCTCTGAAACGGCTGGACCGATTTTGATGAAACTTTCACTGGCAAATAGCTAATGTTATAAGGAGTAAATTAGGCTACTTTTATTTTAGAAGAAAAAAAAATTAGTGTTCTGCGAAAATAAAATTAAAACCAATGAAATAGTGAACAATATCCGATTCAAATAGGGATTACTTATTTCAACAGGGATTATTTTTATTCAATAGGGATTATTTTATTTCGCAAGCGTTCTGTTTCAACGATTTCTAGCAGTTTTATCAAACTTTTTTGTTTGATTAGGTTGCTACCACTTGCGACACTTCCCGTTCATGTCCTTGTATCCTTGTGTTAAATAAATAAAATTTTCATTAAAGATATAACTATTCGATAGAAAATTATTTCCAATCCTACTCAGTTCATTTTTTTCATTTTACTATTGCGTATTTACCACGATAACATGTCAGATGTTACACATCATGAGACTACTGTAAGGCTCGTTTCTTTTTTTCAGATTAGATATGCATAAAGCTTTTTGTTTAATTTACACACAATTCACGCATAATTAACTCATTAAAGACTTCTTTATCCTTCAGTTTGTATTGTTTAACTTTTCAATTCACCCGTGCGAAGAACGGGTACACCGGCTATTTCAAATGAGAAAAGTGGCATACGGTTAACTTGATTACGCAGATTCTGTATCGTCGTTACAAATACTTAAGTGAAATCTGCAAATATGAATTCTTATGAATAAAATATGATTGTAAAAATAGTAATTGACATGATCTATTCCTAAACTTCAATCTAATGCGAAATACTGCAGTTACAAAGCACCGGGTGGATCCTAGCTAAGCACACTGCTTGGCGACAAAAAATTACAGATAGGATATTGCAGACCAAAATCATTTCAAAATCAATAAATTTCAAACGATAAATATCTTACCTTGCTCAAAACCTTTAATTTCTGTCGAAGCCATACTAGAAAATATGGTGCTAATTTGACATCGGGGGTAGTAGTACAAAGTTGTTGTTTATGTTCGCCAAGGTGTGGGCGATAATATTACAATATAGTTACCCTAATATTTTTATCATCTGTCGATGTGGTTGCCATGGGGATAACGTATATTAGAAATAACTTATATTCGTTTTTTCCCGCTGTAACCCTATTAATTTCAGACGATTTTTTAAAAAATTTAACCATTTTCAGAGTAATTTTTCCATTGTTTGCATGTTCTGTTTAATTCTGGGCTATATTCGAATATGGATATTTCTAAAATGAGTGAGTACTAGAATATTTTTTTCTGAAAAGAATAAGTGTTGTGCTTTTAATTATCGCTATATATCGTTTATTTTCGTTTTAAAAATGTTTTTTTTACGTTCTTTGTTCGATGAAATTCGTTGAAGGAACTTGCAGTGCAAGTTCCATATTGCAAGCTTTCACTACTTTATAATTGATATTCTTAATTAATTTTAACATACATTATGTAATTATTTTATTCATAAGGACAAAAAAAATACAATTATTACTATGTGTAATATAATAATATAATATTCGTTATTTATAATTTTTTCGTTTAGCATTTATTTATAAATATTGTTACGAATTTTGTGTAAATAGTGTAAATAATTTATATTTGAGTGTTTAATGTATTTATATTACTCTATGTGTTATGTTTATTGCATGTGTTAAAATTGTACCATTCACAAGCAATGCCGCCCTTTACGTTATAATGGCGATTCAATAACTTAGCGAAATCTTGGCGGTAGAACCAAGTTGGCATCATTTTTGGCGACCATGTTGGCGAGTTCGAAACCCTCTGGAATCTTCTAGAAAGAGTAGAGGATCTCTCCACTAATGTCACGAGCGGCTATATTTCTGGAAGTTTCTGTCGCGCCTATAAATGAGATGCTCGCCGGGACGGCGAGGATTC
>BMAV01016876.1:72543-83165 GCA_019973955.1 Trichonephila inaurata madagascariensis
TAACTTTGGTTTCAAACACATATGGCCAGCTTAACTTAAAAGACATTCATTTGGAAGATTCGTGTAATGAAAATCCTTTAGAGTCATCAGTATTGCATAATTTTAATATTACACTATCTGAAAAAGATTTTCGTGATGCTCAGCCGTATCTACCTGTTTTAACATATTTAGCTGGTGTTTGTGCTAGAGCAGCACTTAAAAAATTAAAATGCGACTTTTTTGTTCCAAATTACTTGTTCTTAATAAATCTTTTGAACTAAATTCTAACTATGATTTAATACGTAACTTAGACAGAGGAAGTTTATTGTGCCCTCCTCCAGATGTTACAGCAGTGCTCTATAACTATATAATAGTTCAGCAACTTCTTTCTAATGATTATGAAAATATGTTCCATAAACAAAATAATCAACGTCAAATTGCCTCATAAATATCGATTAGCTTGATAAATTCAAATGAATTTTTTTTATATGATGAACCTTGTAACAATGATCATTCTTCTGAGCTAGTTTTAAAGCATATTATCCTCACTTCTACAAATGCATTATTAAATAACTACTGTAAGGAAAAAAATGATATTAAAAAAGTTGAAACGAAGAAAAGAAAAATACATACTTTATTAGCTAAATAAAGTACATTATTTTTATGTATGTGGGTGCATTATTTTTCTCTCTATATATATTTATTTTTTTAGGTGCATATCTATGCTTTTATATATGTATGATTTATTTATAAAATATTTTTAACTTATTTTACGATAACTTGTCATATTGTTATTTGTAGGAACTTTATTTTTGGTAATTTTTAATGCTTGTTATTGCAAAGATGTGTGTGTAAATTTTTGTTTATTACTATGCATGGTACTAATAAAGTTTTACAACATATTTGATTCCCATTTGTAACAACGTATAACTGAATAAGTACTTTTGGGAGAAAAAGTACCAAAGATTTAAGGAAAGAAAAGTAACTGTGACAACAGTTAAATAAATTATGCAATCTATTTTTATGTATGTACTTATTTTCCTGTGTATATATCTATAATTTTATAGTATAGATTTTTCTCTAAAATATATTTGAAATTTATTTAATATTTCTTAATGTTGTGATTGTATTTGATACCAAAAAAGTTACTGTTTTTAAACTTGTGTGTCCTTTTTTTTTTTTTTTTTTGCTTTGCTCGAAAAAAATACCTACTTTATTAACTAAATAAATTACATTTTTATGCATGGGCGTATTATATTTTGCAATTCATTGTATAGTGTTTAAGTTACGATCTTAATAAAGAGATATTAAGATTATGGCAACGCCTGGTTCTTCATTTACTCCCACACCCTAGGTCACGAAGATAACTTAGAAGTAAGGCATCACCCATGGGCAAATGCCTTACAACTTTTGTTTCCAATAATTTAAGGGGAAAAAATCACTTAAATAAATTAAAAAAATTGAGTACTTTATAAAAGATTAAAAAACTTTGTAACATGTTTTAAAAATAATGGCTTGAAAAACTGACTTCTTATTTTGAGAATCAATTTAATATTATAATCTGAAAATAAACCATAAATTACTTTTAATATTACTGCCTTCAAAAAGTTTTTTTTTGAAAAAGTGTACTGTGTAGCCTTTAGACAAAATAGTGTAATTTGTAATATTTTTATATATTATAATATATGCATGTTATATGTAAGAATATTCATGAATGAATAAGAGCATTCATGTTACATATAAGAATGTTTCACAATATATAGAATCAATCTGCATGAAAGACACTTGAGTTGTGTGTATTTGCTACGTTTGCTAATTGTGGTCGAATCAACTTACAATGTCAGTTAACAAATAACAGAAAAATAATGTATTAATTACAATATTTGTGCATATTAGAAGATTCGCATTAAAAATATGAGTATTTATCGAAACTTCTATATTTAATTTCTCACAATGTCTTAATTTCAAAGAGAAACAATTAGAGATTTAATAGGACTCGAATGATTATTTTTGTAGGTTAGCTGATGACCCAGAATATAAAGCAATTTAATTTTATTATATTTTTAGAATCTTCTGAAGCACATGGTCTATTAGAGTCTACAGAAGTAAAATATAGCAAATATTCTAAGGAATGTGAAGAATCAATTAATATATCTTCTTCAGATACAGGTAATTTTGGTGACATCCTTACAGAATCCGAAAGAAAAATAATTTTCAAAATGGGCCCATTTACGCCTCAAGGACCATTTCCAAAGGATTCAGTATCAAACCTATGCTTTTCGTATTTTCATTATTCATATTTGAACAAGGCCGGTATAAAAATATTAAGACCATGGTTGTGTTATTCAGTTATTTTAAACAAACCATATTGCCACTTCTGTTGGTTGTTAGCAGATCGTCAATGCAAATCGTATTCCTCAGCATGGGTTAATGATGCTTCCGTTAGAAGCAATTTTACACAAACTATTACTGATCATGAAATTTCACTTCAGCATATTAATGCGGCTCTGTCTTATAACAATTGGCTTCAAGGAAATACAATTGCCATTCAATTAGATAGTGAAATCAGTAGCAAATTTACTTTTTGGTGAAACGTATTGCATCGAATAATTACTGTTATTATTACTTTAGCGGCTTGCAACTTACCTTTAAGAGTCCACGATTCCAAATCCGGAAATTTCATATCAATTGTACACTTGCTATCTAATTATGATCCTGTTTTAAAGGAACTTCTCTTGAAGCCAAAGGGGGAAAAATAGTTAAGTCCTACTATTCAAAATGAAATAATTTGCTTGGAACCAAATTTAGAGAAAATATTGTTATGAAAATTAAAAAGTCTTATTTCTGGCAATTACTATGGATACTACACAAGATCCTTCAAAAACTTGTGAAACCGCTCCCTAAGGTGACCGTTTCTTTGATTATCCGCGTGAGCTAGAGGTGTAGGGTTTACAAAAGGAATAGACATTTTTAAATTCTTAATATGACTTTATTAAGAATGTAACTTAAGCGTCTAACAATTTAGATAATTTTATTTATGCGAGAATCTACCATGAACAAACACACAATAATAGTTATACCGAATCGCGTAACTTGGACCACTATCAATATCTAATCCACCTAATCTCCCTTCTAATAATACTACAAGTCCTAATATCAAATAGTCAATCCTACTTTAATTTGATCGTAGCTTTAATACTATGAAGAGACGTCTGGGCGCGCGTGCAATGGTATGCACTTTGACCTAATGGATTAATCTTCAAGGTAACTTCAACTAGCTGTCAATTCAAGCTTGTATCAATCGCTCACATAACATTCCCAAATTGTCATTCGACTTACTGAAACTTCTGTGTTATTTAAAAGCTATCTCATTTGCATTTCATCTTCACGTTTCGCTTCTTGGGTTGGTTGGAAAAGAGTTGCGATTAATCTTGGCCCCCAAAGAACCCAAAGGTCATATTAAAAAAAAGACGCGTGAGCCCGTCACAAACTGATGAACTTTCTGTAGTGTTTCGATATATTAAAATAAAAGAAAAGGATGATGTACATAACGAAATTAAAATCTGCGAGTCCTTTGTGGGATTTATGTTACAGTAGAGAGAGAGAGCCGATTGCACTGCACAAGGGATTAAAACTCAAATTTTAAATGCAATCTAAAAATGAATTGATTTGTCTAAATGTAGGGGACAGGGGTTATGATGGAGCAAATGTTATGTCGGGAGTATATGGAGGGTTACAAACCCTTATAAAAGAGTGTTGCAACTCAAACACAAGCGCCAACTCTTTCGGCGCCTGCTTACGTCATAAGTGTCTCGCCCACGCATGCGCTTCACGCGCCTGGTGAAAGGAGAAAAAAGATTTACGAGTTCGGTATTATGCTGCATTTTTCCTTTTGAATGTATATATGTAAAAAGTTGTGCTATGTGTCATTAAAACTAATTTAAAAGCCTATTCAACAGTTTCTTTCTTCTAAACCCTGGACTTAAGGTGGTTAAGTTACACCATATTTAATGGCGAGCCAGCCAGGATTGATAGAATTCTGTTTAATTCTGAAGCTGTATACGTGTTAGGCTTAGCGATATGGAGGCGCTAAAACAAAAGCGCACTACGTTAAGAAGCGCTTTTACCCGGTGCGCAAATAGTTTGGATGCACTGCTTACGGCTGCCCAAGCAAAGGCAGCAGACATTGAAGTAATATACGAACAGTTGTTTGAACGATTTAAGAATTTAAAGGACTGTAACATTAGAATTTTGGATCTTCTACAAAAAGATAAGTGTACTCAAGAGGACTATGATAAGGAATACAACGCCTGTGAATTGTGTGAAGACAAATTTATTACGTATAAAATCAAAGTTAAAAATATTCTAGCTGGAAAGGCACAAGGAGTGGATGTGCTACGTTTCACAGATCCAGGTACGAAATTCAAACTCCCGAATATTGAGCTACCGACATTCGATGGTAACCCTAGAGACTGGTTAAACTTCTGGACTCAGTTTGAAAAAATACACGATGATGTCAATATCGACGATCGGGATAAGTTCCAGTATCTCATACAGAGCACTGCACCAAGGTCAAGTCCAAGAGAGATTGTCGAAAGCTTCCCTGCTACTGCAGCTAACTACAAAAAGGCAATAGAACATCTGAAAGAAAGATATGGAAACACCAGTGTTTTGATCCAAGTTTACATTCGGGACTTGTTACAGCTGGTCATGGCAAAAAATAAATCGGATCTCTCCTCCCTCTATGATAAACTGCAAACCCGAATTCGTGCATTGGACTCTTGGTTTGACCAAGGACAAATACGCAGACATTCTTTTTCCTTTTGTAGAATCGGCATTGCCGGTAGATGTTAAATTATGGGAAAGACAACGGCATTTATCAACTGATACAAACCAAAGTAAGACTGATCTAGATTTATTAATGGAATTTATATAAAGAATGTTGATAGTGAATTTAGAGTTAAGACTGTTAGAGAAATATTTCATCCTGGTAAAGTAAATAATAAGAAAAATGTAAATCAGTATTCTGATTCTAAAGCTGTTGTATCAACTGCATGTGAATTGTTAACTGTTAATGATAATAGTTTGTGACATAACCATCTGTCGATAGTTATGACGTGGTGGGTCCGCGTAAGTTAGAGGTGTGGGATTATCGGAAGGATGAGACATTCTATAATTCTTAATACAACTTTTATTAAGAATTTAACTTAAATTACTTATATAACGAACAAACTTATATTAAGTGAGAATAAACCACAAAGTATGCCGATTATTTAAGTCAGATAGCACAACTAGATCACTTATCCAAAATATAATTAATTATCTGCCTAATCTCGCTTTCTATATTATACTATCGTTTAGAATATAACCCTCCTACCTTGGTTGAAGATTCATCGATTCTGATACTTGTAGGTAGATAGATGTACTCGTGTACAATTGCTCCTCCTTATAAATATTATTATCGAGGGTGGGCGTTTCCGTCTTTCTTGAGTAGGCCGTCTAAACTCAATTCCACTTAATCCACACTAAGCTTTCTCTAAGATTGCCATTCTCTCTCACTAAATTTTCTATCCTTTTAAAGGATATCTTATTTGCATTGTTGCTTCGTTTTTCCTCTTAGAATTGGATTGGAAAAGTTTTGCCATTAATCGTGGCCGTCAAAGAACTTAGGAGTTATGTTAGAAGAAGAACGCGAGAGATGTCACAAGTTAATCCATTGTCAATAGTCGTTAATTTAAGAAATTTGATAATTGTATTTTTTGTGATAAATTACATGCATCTGAGAGTTGTAATGAAGTGTCTAACATAAATTTAGAATTCAAAAAGGATATTCTTAAGAGAAAAAATGCCTGTTTTGTGATTTCACAGGGCAAAAACCAGTCTAAATTGGGTCATAAATGTCATATATGTAAGAAAAGACATTTTGTTATTTTGTGTCCAGATTTGCATTCTAATAATTTGAATATACTCTCAAACAGAGAGAATGAAGAAAACAAAATTAGTACATTAAACAGTCATGTGCAACTCTCTGGTGTATATTTACAAACTTTAGTTGTAAAATTATGTAATGGTAAAAAGGAAATGTTAGTAAGAGCCGTATATGATACTAATAGTATGAAATCCTATATATGCAATGATATTGTTCAAAATATGAATTATATGAGCCAGTGAGTGAAGTGAATTTAAAACAGTAATTATTTGGTGATATTGAAGCAAATGAAATGTCGTATAAGAATTGTTATTCAATTGTGTAATGTTGATAATAGTTATAAGTGTAAATTTGAAGTACTAGGTCAAAATTGTATCTGTTCTGAGGTAAGACAAATCCAATCTGGTCCGTGGTTAAAAGAGTTTAAAATGCACGGTATTAAACTCACGGATTTGGAAAACAGCACTCTACAAGTATAGATAAGGAAATTAAGTTATTAATTGGTGCTGATGTTGGGGAAAAATTGTTTACGGGAAAAAAATTATACCTCTTAAGTCAAACCTGTCTGCAGTACATACACGTTTAGGCTGGACAGTTATGGGAAAACTTTTTGACAGTGAGCCAAGTGTTGAAAGTAAACATTCTCTACTCATTTCTTCGCTGTTAACTCAAACTCAATGCATCAGTGACCTTTGGAATTTAGATGTACTGGGGATTATGGGGACGGCATAACACCAAACTGCAAAAGAATTAGAAGAGGAGACTACGAAATATTTTAATGAAACTCTTTGTATATAAATGCAGACGGTAGATATGAAGTTGCATTGCCATGGGTAGCAGATAATTTTTCCTTGCCTGAAAATAGAAAATTGGCCAAAAAGGGTCTAATGAGTACGAAAAGGAAATTAATTGCATCAGGAAAATTAGAGGCTTACGGGGAAGTTTTTAATATATGGTTAAATTTTGGTATTATCAAGAAAATACCACAGGGAGAAATAGGTGGAGCGCACTATTTACCACATAGGCCAGTGATAAAAGCAGGCAGCACTACTAGCATAAGGCCTGTATTTAATGCAAGTTCACATGTATTAGGGTCTCCATCATTAAATGATTGTTTATCCACTGGACCGAATTTGATAGAAATCATCCCAACGATTCTAAATCGATTTCGTAGGAACTACATTTGTGTTACGTCAGATATAGAAAAAGCTTTCCTACAAATATCGATTAGGGAAAAGTTCGTGATTATTTACGTTTCTTATGGTTGGGGAAAGATGACTTGGAGCGCGTTGAGGAAAATAGGCATCGAAGAGTGGTTTTTGGGTTAACATGTAGTCCTTATTTATTGGCTGCTACACTACAATATCATTTAACTAGGTAGAAGAAAATTTGAGTTACACATCTGAAATTCTTAAGACTGCATTTTATGTCGATAACTGTGTATCTAGTTTGGATTCTGAATTAGAAATGCAAAAGTTTATATTAGAATCATATATAATCATGTCTTCTGGCAATGTCAATTTAAGAGGTTGGAAGTCAAATTTACATATGACCCATTGCCCATTCAGGATACATCCACAGATAAAAGTGTTTCCGTCTTAGGCCTTGTGTGGCATACAGACAGTGATATGTTATCTTGCAAAGTAGAAATAACTAATATTTCAGAAAAAACTGCTACGCGAAAAGGTTAATTTTAGCTCTAGCTCATCAGGTTTTTGATCCTATAGGTTTTACGGCACCTGTTACGTTGATCCCAAAATTGATTTTGCAAGAAACATGGAACTTAAACTTTAGATGGGATGACACTCTTCCTGATGACCTATTAAGAAAATTTAAATCATGGTATCAACAGTTACATTTAATTTCAGACATAAGGATCCCAAGATGGTTTAACATTTCCCCAAATATCGAGTCTGTTAGCTTACATCATTTTTCTGACGCAAGCCAAAAAGCTTATGCTTCATTTATATTTTTAAGAGTTAAAGATAGCAATCAAATAAAAGTTAGTTTAGTACATACCCGAAGTAGAGTTGCACCAGTGAAAACTGATACTATACCCCGTTTAGAATTACTCGCTTGTTTAATTGGGGCAAGATTACAATCTACTGTGATTAATGATCTAAAACTTATAACGATGTAAAAATTTACTGTTGGACAGACTCCACAACAGCATTGTGTTCGATACAGAGACAGCAAAATTGGGGGACTCTTGTTCAAAATCGAGTTCAGGTATCGTTCATTAACTTCTCCCGCCATGTGGCGCCACATTCCAGGGACACTTAATACTGCAGATATCGTATCTAGAGGGTGTTCTGGAGAACATTTTACAAGGGAAATGGTGGGAGGGACCTACTTGGTTACTTGAAAACGAAGAGAATTGGCCAAAATCTGAGGATGAACCAGATGAGGATTTGGTTAACTCAGAAAAGCGTAAAACTATTGGAACAACTTTAACAAAAACTGATGAAAATGCTAATTGGTATTGTAAGTATTTTTCATCTATAAGAAAGATTGTACGAATGCTAGCTTGGATTTTTAGATTTTATAATAAGATAAGAAAAACTGCTTGTCTGTTTCTGAATTAAAGAATGCTGAAATAGCCCTCATACATTTGGTTCAGAATATAAACGATGATAAACTAAGGCAACTTAGACCAGTAATTGATTTTAATGGTCTAATAAGAGCAAAAACCAATATTTCTAATCGAGATGATACTAATGGTTTTTAGATTTACTTTCTGATCATACTGTTATTGATAATGAATGCTCATAATGATTTATTGCATGCTGGTACCTCTAAGTTAATGTCTCACTTACGAGAAAAGTATTGGATCACTAAGGCTCGTAAGACTATACGGAATTGTATTAGAAAGTGTGCAAAGTGTCAAAGGTTTAAAGCTAAGAAATGGGATGTAACTCCAGGTATTTTGCCAAAAGATCGTGTCCGTGATGCCGCTACCTTTGAAATTGTAGGTGTCGATCTTGCAGGACCGCTGTATCTAAAACATGGTCCAAAGGCTTACATAGTCTTTTATACTTGTGCTGTTTAAATGGCTATTCATTTAGAGTTGATCACCACCTTGACACAACTGAAGCATTTTTTCAATCACTAAGGAGTTTTATTTCTCGTTGTGGACGACCTACCACCATATATTCTGACAACGGCACGAATTTTAAGGGAGCAGAGAGACTTCTGAACGCTTTGGATTGGGATAGTATCCTTACCAGAGCTGCAGAAGAAAAAATTCAATGGAAGTTTAATCCTCCATCTGCACCCTGGTGGGGCGGATCGTAGGAGCGCTTAGCGCAAATGACAAAGGCAATTCTACGAAAAATTATTGGTAGTGCTGCTCTTGATTACGAAGAGTTAATTACGGTACTATGTGATTGTGAGAGAGTGATCAACTCCCGACCACTCACCTACGTGTCAGAAGACACGTTGATGATGTTTTTCTCCCTTAAATCTAGAAATGTTTTTGCGGGAAATTCTTGAATCTGGAGTTCCAAATATTGACACTGTAGATAGAGAGAAATTAAGTAAAAGAGCAAAATATCTACAGAAAATGCGACAACAACTCAGGTCAAAATTCCGAATCGAATATCTTGGACAATTACGTCAACAGTCCATAAAGAACTATAAAGACAAACCTCTCAGTGTGGGAGGCATTGCTCTACTGGAAGATAATAGCAAAAAGCGTGCATATTGGAGTTTAGCACGTGTATTAAAATTAATACCTGGTCGGTATGGTCATATAAGACTTGCTCTTATCAAGACAGAACATTCAGAATTCTTACGGCCTGTGCAAAGGTTATTCAGACTGGGATTGGATAATCCAGTAGGAAAGTTGAATGATGATGTTATCCGTGAGTATTCTACAAGTAGTGGTAGAATTGCGAAAGCACCTAAATTGTTGTAAAATTTTTGTTCAGAATTACATTGTTTGCAATTGCGTTATGTATTATTTCTGTTCATATTTTTGTGTTACATAAGTATCGTATTTGTGCTAATTTTTTCTAATTTCTTTAAGTATTATAACATTGAGATGTTTGGAAGTGTTTTGAAATTTTTTAAGTTGTTTTTGAAATGTATAAGATGTTTTGAGCAGCATATTTGTTGTAAAATATCCACACACACACAAGGTGGGAGGATGTGTTGCAATTGAAATACAAGCGCCAAAACTTTCGGCGCCTGCTTACGTCATAAGTGTCTCGCCCACGCATGCGCTTCACGCGCCTGGCGAAAGGAGAAAAAAGATTTACGAGTTCGGTATTATGCTGCATTTTTCCTTTTGAATGTGTATATGTAAAAAGTTGTGATGTGTGTCATTAAAACTAATTTAAAAGCCTATTCAACAGCTTCTTTCTTCTAAGCCCTGGACTTACGATGGTTAAGTTGCACCACAAAGAGCATGCATCAACCAAATGTCAATTGCGTGCAGCATATTCATTAAATTTAATTTTAAATGATTCTACAAAACACATTCCCAAAGAAATTTGTGAAGTCCGCGACTTTGTATCAGAACAGAACCCTGATCTGTTGTTAGTTCAAGAAACGAAACTACAACCCGGTCTAGATCCACTTATTGCGAATTATCGTCTTCATAAAGACGACAGAAATAATTTTCCGCGTACTCGAAGAGATGGAGGTACTGCTATTTACTGCAAAAATAATTACGATCATAACAAAGTTTCATTACCGACTTTGCAGTATATGG
>BMAV01016876.1:106545-122758 GCA_019973955.1 Trichonephila inaurata madagascariensis
TTAAAATTG
Organism: Trichonephila inaurata madagascariensis; assembly: GCA_019973955.1. Classification (NCBI taxonomy): domain Eukaryota; kingdom Metazoa; phylum Arthropoda; class Arachnida; order Araneae; family Nephilidae; genus Trichonephila; species Trichonephila inaurata. Next base: position 106,555 of record BMAV01016876.1, read on the forward strand.
TGTGAATAATATGTGTAAAATTTTATCTTGTATCATTTTCTTAAATAGAAACATTATATGAAATCTAAAATATAATTTTTAAATGCATAAATAAAAAAAAAAATGCTCAAAGGGTGCCGAGTCCTTTTAAACACTACCCATTATCCTTTATTGTATATGTACAATATTATGCTTGATTGCATTTGTTTAATCTGTTAACATTTAATTTTCTTAACTTACCACACTATTTCTTGTATATATTCTCCCACGTGTCAAATTACTGCTTCTGTTAATATCCTTAGATCCTTGTTCAAAAACTAGTTCCACTTAGCAATCATTTATTCTTGATCAAATTCAAACTTGGAATACATTAGTTAAGACCTTATTAAGCTTATATCTTAGTAAAAAACAGAAAAGAATACTCAATTTACATTATTTACTATGAGTTTTGATTATAAGATATAAATATGATTTTAAAGCTATAAAATAATTTCTGTGCGCCAGATCGGGAAAACTGCCCACTGTGCGACGTAATCAAGGCAAGACAATAACAAACGAGTGTGCTTCCCACCACCCCGTGACCGATCACTCGCGTTTGTTCCTAACACTTCACAGTGAACTTTGTTATTTTGAAATAAAATGCAAGTCATTCTGATTACTGGCGTGCCCAAAATATTGTGTCACGTGCCGTTGGTTCGCTATCCATGGAATAGATTGAAACGTGAGCCTAACTATTTAAAATTGTACATAGTTTTTTTTAAGAGAGCATAAAGAACTAGGTCATATGTAAAAGGTAGATGATAAGGAGGAGAGTGGTATGTATTTTATACCACATCTTGGTGTTTATCGCCCCGATAAAAGCACAAGTAAATTAAGAGTCGTTTTTAATGCTTCGAGTACAACTACTAACGGTTATTCTTTAAACTCTCTACAATACTGCTGAGGAGTTGCTCAAGAGGCATTGGCGTAGCGTGGGCTTTCACCGCTTGGGGTCGATCGGAAAATTGCCGCCCCTCTATTTTAATTAGTAAAAGTAAAAAAAAAGCAGATTTAAATTTTTTTATTGATTAAAAATGTACTTTTCGTGTTTTTTTCAGAGCAAAATTTCTTATACAATTGTAAATATCAATATGTATGTCATGTTCAATTGCCAGAATAGCTAAACTTGTTAGCCTTAACGTGGACAAAGTCGATCTGAGATAATTTTTGATTAACTTTAGCTTAGAGAAGACTATACACTCTTGCAAAGTCAAATTACCTCGTAATACAATTTTTATTTTTTTAAGAGATATAATCGTTGCAAATTTTACTAGCAATGGTCGACTTTTCAATTCAGTACAATATAAGATGTTCCACACGTTCCCAAATTGTAAATAATATTATTTTAAAACATAATTTCATCCAAATTTTTTCGTAGCAAAAAAAAAAAAAAAAAAAAAAATATTTTTCAAATTCGGTTCAAATGCCACCCAGGACATGGGTCCGGTTTGTCCGGCCCTAAAGCCGCCCCTGGAGCATACAATTGTACGAAACACCAAAGTCGCAAAAATTTTATGACTTTTGGCTTCTATGATTTCACCCCACTCCACCCTGTCGCATCCGCGCGGTTCCGTTTGGCTTGTGTCAGCGCGGGCGCGATTTGGAGTTAGAAATATTTTTTGAATATAAATATCGCAGTGGTTACCGCCACCCCTTTTCGTGTACTGCCCGGAGCCATGCCCCCCCCTCCCTCGCTACGCCACTGTCAAGAGGTCCTTTTTTCAAAAATTGGTTCGCTTTAGAAAGCAAATATTTGCATTCATTGCAGATGTGCAAAAAATGTATAGAATGATTTGGATTAATCCAGATCAGTGTAAACTCCAGCGCATTCTGTGGAGAGAGAGCATGAATGAACCAATAAAAACGTTTGAGTTGTCAACTGTGACCTATGGAACAAAGAGTGTACCATTTTTAGCGAAGCGTACGCTAAAACAATTAGCTCTAGATCAGTCATGTCAAATTCATATGATATTATGGGCCACATGGCCTATTTTATTACAAGTTAGGGGCCGCATGTTTTCAATCTTCAAAAAATCAATAAAATGCGATTTTTATAATGTATTAGGCTTTATTAGACTCTATGTAAAGCTCAATGTATTGTGTATCATATTTATGTAGTCGTTTTGTATTTCAAGTTATTTTTTAAACCTTAACTATAAATATTTTATATTTTTTATTAAAAAAAAAAGTAAAAATTATAAGAAATTCAATTTAACATTACTTTTTTGAAGATATTTCACATCGTTTTTTTTCACAAAGCAAATCATCAAAATTTGATTGAAAATATTGAGTTGATGCAATTTTTAAAATTGTCGATAAATGTTGATGGGGTTAATCTTTATCTTTCTGAATTTTCGCTATTTTTCATTAAAGAAATTAATTGCCCTCATACATAAGTGCTTTCGGATACACCCGTTATTCGCGTAACAAAGGATACATTTTAGAAATCTAATCTACTGATAAATATGGATAAAAATCTATAATTCCAACTTCCATGAATTTTTGCTTCAACAAAGAATCACATTGGATTTCAATTAATTTCATTTATAAGTTTTCATCAATAATTTCGATATCGATAGATAGAGGTGAAGTAAAAGCAAGAAATTGTAATTCACATCTTTTAAAATCAGAAAATCTTCGAGATCCATAATTCTGTTCCCAACAATTTAATTTAGTGATCATATTCAGTACATTTTAATTTATGTGATTGTGAGACAAGTTTTCTTTTCTATTTATTTTCTCCAAAGGAATAATTTTTAATATTATCAATAGTTGTAACAACATGATTTTCGCCTTGGAGCTTAAAATTAATTTGATAAGAGTACCTGTATTATATACCTTTTTATTGATTTTAAAATCGCTTATGATAGCATCAACAGAAAGGCTCTTATTGCAGCCATGAAAGAGTTTAAAATCCCTGACAAGTTATTAAAGCTGATAAGCCTGACATAAAGTGAGACAAAGATCGTAGTCAAGGTGCAGAATCATCTTTCGGACCCATTGGAAATAAAAAATGGCGTTCTTCTATTTAATATAGCATTAGAAAAAGTCGTAAGAGATCCCAATATCAACACCAGAGGAAATATTTTTAATAAATCGATACAGTTGTTGGCTTTTTCTGATGACATCGATATCATCGCTCGAACACCCATCGCACTAAGACTTCTTATCTTTAGAGAAAGAAGCCCTCAGGATGGGACTGAAAATCAATGAGAATAAGACCAAGTACATGCCTTGCACTAAATCATGTTTTAACAATTCCCATTTTAAAATTGAAGAGTACAGTTTTGAAGTTGTTGACAGCTTCACATATTTAGGTTCAGATATTAACAATAGAAACGATTGTACTACTGAAATCCAAAAGTGAATTACAATGACTAATAGATGTTTTAATGGAATTAGAAAACATATGAAATCGAATTTAATCGAAAGAAAAACAAATGTTCTATTGTATAAAAGTCTTTTAAGATCAGTATTAACTTATGCATGTGAAACTTGGTCCAAGTCTCGAACAGATGAGAACATGATAAGTATCTACAAAAGGCAGATTTTAAGATCCATTTTTGGAGGAATTCAGGAAAATGGAACAATGCGAAGAAGATCAAATTTAGAGCTCTATCGATCATATAAGAAATCTGACATTGTCAACTTCATCAAAATACAGCGAATTAAATGGGCAGGAATGGGGGAATTAATTTTTATATGTAATTCCGATACCTTTCCAGATAATTGTAATGATGAATTCGGAAAAATTACTTTAAACTCTACATTTGGAGAGAATGTAGAAGCAAAACTTGTTAAGACCTCTATAGCTCTTGATAATAATTCTTTGAATCATCCAATGGATTGCTTGGTAGCGATCACAGATAAATTAAATGCTGAGGCTTTAATACCTCCTGCTTTATATGAGTCTTTGTGTTCAATAAATGACAAAAGTAATAAGAAAGAATATCAGATTTTTGCCGAGTCGGCTGATAGTTCTATTCTGTTTTCAAATGATGAAAACGAAGCAGAGTGTGGGAAAGATATATTTTATGTTGAGAGTGACTCAGACAATATAAATTTTAATTCGGATTACACTAAAATGAAAGAGGAGCAGAATAATTGTAATTCTCTTGAAACGGTTCGTGCAGAGTTCAAATTAAATAAAGGAAATTTTTTATTAATTGATGGATTAATTTATTACAGGGATAAAATTCTAAATGAATCAGTCAGGCAATTAGTTTTACCGCGTTGCAGAATAGATAAGGTATTGAAACTAGCCCATGAGTCAGTTTTTGGAGGTCATATGGGGGTTAAGAAAACAAAAGAGAGGATAAAATACAATTTATTTTGGCCAAATATGTCTAGTGAAATTGCTGAATTCGTCCAGACATGCAAAAGGTGTCAGCTTCGGAAGCATGAGAAAATTGGAGATAGAGCTCCCATTCCACCTATTGTCCGCCCTGAGCTTCCCTTTGAGATTGTGAACATAGATGTGATCGGACCTATTTAACCGCCATCTGGTAGAGGGCATAGATACGTTCTTTGTATGATGGATCAACATACACGTTGGCCTGAAGCAGTACCTCTTAGATCCCTAACAGCCAAAACTGTATGTGACTCTCTATTACAAATATTCTCGAGGACTGGAATTCCGAGTATAAATGCCAGTGATCAAGGCACAAACTTCAAGTCGGCTTGTAACAGGCTCACGCGTTTTTTCATTAACATATCCTTTTGGGTTCTTTGGGGCCAGAATGAATGGCAACTCTTTTCAAACCAACCCAAGAAGTAAAGCGTGAAGGAAAGATGCAAATTAGGAAGCTTTTAAATAACAGAAGTTTAGAGTAAGCTGGGTGGCATTTGGGGAATGTTATGTTAGTGCGTGTGGCAAGTGTGAAGAGTATTTCGTGAAGTTAGGTGACAGTCAAGAGAGGTTACTTGGTACAGAGAGCCCTTAGTCAAGGCGCATACCATTGCACGCCAGTGAATAGCAACTTCAACTAGGATCAGATAGATTGATACTTCGTTGGACTTAAAAGGTAGGAGTGACCATTTAAATAATCGGATCTGTGATCGCATTGAAACTAAGCTTAGGCGAGTTAGTTATTGATAGTGGTCCGGGTTACGTTATTTCGGTATTATATATATTGTGTGTTTAGCCACCGTAGATTCTCTCACATACCATATTATTATCTAATCTGTTATAATAAAGTCATATTAAGATCATGGCAACTTCCAGTTCTTCATTTATTCCTACACCTCTAGCTCACGCTGATAATCTAGGAGAAGGGCACCCGAGGGGGGTGCTCTTACAGGCTTTAACCCAAGAATTTACGAAAAGGATTGGATCTAGTCCTAGGTTTTCCTGTCCTGGCTACCGGGCCAGCAACGGACTAGTTGAAAGATGGAATAAGGTATTGAAGGACATGATTCATCACGTTATTCGTGAAGATCCAAGAAGCTGGGGTCGACAATTACTTTTTCTGTTGTTTGCATACCGTGAAGTACCGAACACTACCACTGGTGTATCACCATTTAGGTTACTTTATGGCAGAGAAGCTCGAGGGCCCATTGGCAATTCTTAAATCATCCTGGGCAAGCGAAATACATCTTCCGACGAACATTTCTCAGTCAGCTGCTGATTACCTTCAGGAAATGAAGATAAAGATGGAAAAGGCTGCTGAGAGTGCATCTTTAACTGCTGCTCAGAAACAAAAGGCTTATGGAGATTACTTCAACAAGAGGTCATCTGTGAAGAATTTTAGCATCGGAGAACAAGTTGTTTTGCTGATACCAGATTCTAGTAATAAGATCTATGCGAGATGGACTGGGCTTGGAGAGATAATTCAACACCATCCACTCTATTCATATAAAGTTAATCTGTGCCCGACGAAACTGTAAGACATGTTCATGTGAATAAGATCAGGAAGTATCATCCTCGTGCACTTTCAGTTGGGGTTATTTTTGAAGATGACCACGAATTCGGAGAAATCCATCCCACTCCTAATTTATCGTGGTCCACATCTGAAAGAGTTCTACATGAAACCGATCTGAATCATCTGAAGGAGACTGAGAGGAAACAAGTGCTAGCAATTCTTTTAAAACACCAAACACTATTCACAAGTGATGTGAAAATAGCCAAAGTAGGGACTCATCGAATTCGCTTAAGGTATCCGACTGGTTTAAAATCATCATTTTCATCAAAAAATTGGAAATTATTTTATAGTCCATTTTTGTAGCCTATTTAATAAGCTTTCTAAAAATGTTGTACTTTTAATTCTGAGTCAATTAGAAAAAAAAGTTAGAGCTGTTTTTATTTGAGGTAGTGAACCCAAATCGAAACCGGAAGTGTGAGTTTTCGGTTGATTTTCACTTGCAAAATGAGATTTTTATTCGTTAAGTCAATTCTTTCTTAGATCAACAAAGAAGAATTTTATTTTAGCTACTTTTTATTAAATAGTTATAATTAATATAAATACGCATATACATATCACAGAATCACAACATTAAGTGGTAATTAATTTTTAGTAATTATCATTAAAGTATCACATTGTCATCCAAAACAATAGTATATATAAAATTTCAGTTCAATTGAATGCTTTAAAACGTGAGAAAAAAACCTTTTCAAGTTTTGACACAAGTCACCCAATGGTCGTTAAGTCGCCAAAAAATGATGCCAACGTGACTGTATTTGTAATTCTTTAAATCATTAGTTTTAATCAATTAATTTTTATTAATTATAATTTATTTATTGTTTTGTCATCTAAAATAATCATGTTTATAAAATTTCAGCTCAATTGAGCGCTTTAAAATGTATTTTATTAACGATTGAAAATTCCACCAAGATAAATAAATATATAGAGAGTGTGAGCTAATAGTAGGAATTGAGTAATTACATAATCGGAAGGTAATTTATTTCGCCAAGATATGGTATAATTCTTTTTAAAAAATAAAGATATTTTCTATTTTTTACGGTTTTTCTAAAATGAGTCAAAATTGATTCGTTTTCATGAAAATGATTTCTAAATCGCTCCGTATGAATTTTTTTCGTGTTAATGAATCGATATTCTGCACTAAGAAAGAGTTCAGGCTTTTCTCTTTTAGAATCAGTCATTTAAAAAATAAAATGCCCCAAACTTTTTTTTTTACTATTTTTCATAAAATACTCCAATTTTAATAATAAAACATTTAAAAACTTCGTCATTTTAAGATAATTACACGAAACTTTTTTTTCGTTGATAGAATAGTATTATCCAAATTCTGCACAAAGATTGAAAAAATTGGTTTAAAATTACGGATTTAAAATTTTTTTGTGTCTTTCGTTTTTAATATAGTATTATAGTAAAAGCAAAGGAAAAAAAAGTTTAAATATTTTAAAAAATTTTGCTTTGTCCAATGTTATTTTGGTCTTACAGTGTTTATCCCCCCATTATCCCTTGTTGCGGCCTAAATGAAATATCTATCATATGTACGTGGCCTGGCGGGAAAAAAGACAGTACCCCTGAGCTAGCCTGTTCAAAATTAACCGGCAAACGACCTTGCAACAGTGATGCGTTGAATGAGATGAACAGACTGAGAAACCTGTCCAGCGATAACTAAAAATTAAAAAATAAATTAAAAGTAAAAATTTTTTTAAAAACAAGTTTTTATTTAAATGCTAAAAAGAATAAAATAAACTTTTTTAAAAAAACTTTCTTTGCTATCAACTTATAACGTCATTACACAATTTATAATATAAAAGCTTGTCACGAGATTCACATGTGTAAATAAACAAGCAAATTAAATAACTTGATCTTATTGATTTTAATTAAAAAATTTTTCAAACTAAGTAAATACGAGTACTTAAATCTCGCGACAAGCTTTTATATTATAAATTGTGTAATGACATTATAAGTTGATAGCAAAAAAAAGATTATTGTATTCTTTTTAGAAAATTTAAAATAAAAGCTTGTTTTTAAAAAAGTGTTTTTACTTTTAGTTTTTTTCACATTTATTTTTCTTGTACCTTGACGATCTCAACTATATAAAAGTAGCCATCTCTTGAATGATCTCGGAGCTCTAGTATAATCATATGGGTACACCAAATAACTTTATTATGAGTTCCCTTGTCCACAACCATTTGACGTACTGCTCACATACTTTAAGATAGGCCCGTGATTTACTATGATCACCAATTTTCATTTAAAAATTAACAAAATAGGCAATTTAACTCGCAAATGTAATGATACTTGTCTTTTGACTGGGAATTATAAAACTTACCGATGCTAATTTGATATCCGAGTGCTACGTGTCAAGTCGTTGTTTGTTCGCTAAGAAAGGCGATAACATTACAATATGGTTACCTTGTATTTCCATTGTGGGGTTATGTGGTCGGCATGGAAATAACGCATATTAGAGTTAATTTTTATCCGCGGTAATCCTATTAATTTCAGGCGATTTTAATTCGATTTCTTTAAAAATTTAAACCATTATCAATGTTGTAACGTGCTGTAAGTTATTTTCAAACCGTCCAACTATATCCAAGAAATTATTGTTTTTGTTTTAATTTAGGTTGTGCAGTACGGCAACATTGTGTACTGATCCGAGGTTCCTACAGATCATGGAATTACAACCAGAGTAAATGACTCAACTAAAATTAAAGTCTGATCGTATAGTGGTAACACAATTTTATTTAGAATAACGGCATACTGAAACTTACATTCTAAAACAAAGTAAAAACTGTACTTATCTGAGTGAGGGGTTGAGCGGAGTAGGAGACCTGAGAGGGCGGAGTGCTGCTGGCAAGTAATCTAAGGAAAAGAGAAAAAAGCTCCGAGAAATAGCGTGCAAGTGCTTTTAAAGCTGACCGCATTACTTCCGAAACAATCCGCTGCGAATTTATTACTGTTCCAATCCACTACTCTGATTTGCCCAACGGCTACTCACAGTCCGCGTAAGAATACAACCTTGTCCACCAGAGAGTGCAATGAACTGGGAATGAACCCACATTCTTTAAGTTAATCCCTGTTTCCTGTAAACAGGGCAGATGCAAAATTAAAATTGTATCTCAGGGACCAGAACTCTCGGCCTCCCATCAGTACATAATTTGAGTTTGTTTTTTAATTTTATTTTCTTTACCGTTAATAAAGAGAGCTGTGATATAAAATCAAGCTGAGTATTTGTATTTAAAAAGATATTATATTTTATGAATATATCACTCATCTGGGAATCTCTTGGATCATTTGAGTGAAGAAAACGGCGTCCGCAACCATAATTTAACTGTCCTTGTTTATATTTCTGGCGTACCGCGACAGGACATTGTTTTTGGAAACAAACATGGCAAACATATTTAAAGCAGCTAAGGGCTTCTTGAAAGAGGACTTGTTGTTTGCGGCAGAGGAAATTGGAGAGATATTTCCATATAAGGTAAAAATTTCGGAACTGAAAGACAATATTTTAAAAAGCAAAGAGTATCTGAATGATCCAGACTTTGTGACAAATATTTTAGTAACGGCCGTGAGCGAGCGAAAACTAAAAGAAGAATTTGAAAAACTGAAAGATTAAAACAGGTAGAACACGAAGAAAGTGGGGAAAAAAAAAAAGAGGACCGAACGGGTTGGGGGGGAATAAAAGGGGCAACATTCCTGTTTCGGTTGAAAATTCTCAAAAAACTGTTATATCTGGCGCAAAAAAGAAATTTAATCTCCCAAAAAGATTAGAATTTAAAACAGTTTAGTGGCGATTTAAAAGTTTGGTTTCAATTTTGAAGTCAATTTCAACATATCCATGAGATGATGAAATCGCCCCCGGAGAAAAAATTTTCCCGGTATCTTTTTTAAAAGCTACTTAAATGACTCGCAGCCGAAGTGGTAAGAGTTTCCCAAACTTATGTCAAAACAGTTAAAAGCTTAAAGCGAGAGGTAGAGATGATCTATTGGGGTGGAGGTTTATGTTCGTGAATTTTTAAAAAAACTCAAAATTTTGGGGAAAAAAAAAATATCTCCCCAAGGGGACATCTCTGTATGATAAACCCCAAAAATCTTACCCAAAGACCCAAAAAATTTTTAGGGTGACTATTAAAAAAATGTGTTCAATTCTTTTATCCCATGGTTGAGTCATGTTTTTCAAGAGGGATTTTTAAAAACAGGGGAAAAAAAGAAAAAAGGCAAACCCTCCGGATGCTAAAAAACGTTTAACCAATTTAATGACTTTCCTAAGGCAGAAGAAAAAATTAAGGTATGGCGGGTTTTTTAGCTTGGGTGTAGATGAAAACCCCAATTTTTTTAAAAAAAAAGTAAAAAAATTTTTTCCAAATGAAAAAGATATTTCAACTGCCAATTTTTAAAAACGGCTTAAAAAGAAAGTGAAAAGAAGGAATGTGTTTTTGACGGGAAACACTCGGGGCAAAAACTTTTTTCAACCCCAGAAGATGATTTTGGGTAAAAGGCATAATATTTTAAGAAAGCAGTGTTTTTTGTTGCTTAAACACCAAAAACATACAGCTCGTTCTTGTAAACTTTTTTTAAAGGGAATTGTGCAATATGTGGAAAAAAAGCATATCCCACTTATGTGTGAGTCTCAAAAAGGGCTAAGAAAAAAAAGTTTTTCGGGGTGAAAAAAAAGGGCCCAAAAGTTGAAGTTAATATGGCCAACAACACTTCTAGCCCCAAAGGGGTTGTTTCTCCAAACTTTGAATTTAAAAAATGGTTGGGTAAAAAAAAACCCCAAGGGGGAAAATCCCCGGTTTTAAAAGGGCAAAATTCAGACTCTTGGGGTTTCACAAAAATTTTTTATGAAAAAATTAAAAATTTGGGAAATTTTTCCCTTAAAAAAAACCTTGATAAACCATTTTTTTGGGGAAAAATTTGCAAGTTCCAGGGGTTAGGTTTTTAAGAAAAAAAAAAAAAAGACAATTTTAAAATGTAAAAAAGTTTAGATCGAAAAATCTTTTGGAAAAATTTGGAAATCAAGTAAACTCCAGGGGGTTTTCCTTGGGGGTTTTCCAAAGAACAATTGTGGGAAATTAAAAGGGAATTTCAATTAATTCACAGAATTGGGGAAAAGAAGGAACCCCCAATTGTAAAGTTGGGTTCCCTTGGGGGATAAAAAGATGTTTTTTGGAAATTCATGACGGGCCAGCCAGAATTTTTCCCACCCCCTTTTTTGCCATGGAAACAAACCCCGGGGAGGCCCCCCTTCCCCTAAATACCGCCCCCCGGGGGGAACCTAACAAATTTTACTGCATCGGGGGCCTCCCTTTTGGGGAAAGGGTGGAACTCCCAATTTGGGGAGGTTGGTTTCCCTTTGGGGAACCCCCAAAAGATCCCTTCAGAACAAAAAAAAAAAGAGGAGTTTCCCAAAAGCCTCAAGGGAGCCCCTTCAAGAACCCCAAGGGGTTGATGAAAAGAGTGATTCCCTTGTCCCCCCTACCATGGCTTGACAATCATTTACCCCCTGCCAACAATTTTTAATTTGACTTTTAAAAGGGGGTTTAAAAGGTGACAACCCAAAAGCTGAAGAAAAAACTTTGTTTAACGATTATGGTGATGTTTTTTGGGAATGGAAAGAAGGCATAATCGAAAAAGGGTTCCCAAAAAGGGTTGAAGTCTGTTTCCCCCCTATCTGCCCCATCGACATGTGGTGAAGCCGAACAGTACTAAAAAAAATTAGCCCGTTTTTAATGCTTCGAAAAAAAAAAGGGGGGGGTCAGCCTCAATGATTTTTTGGGAAAAAGGGTTTTTAAACGATTGAATTATCCCTTCCATGTTAGCAAGATTTCGATTGTATAGATTTGGTGTTTTGGCTGATATACGGGAAAGCCTTCTTGCAAAAAAAGTCTCTATGAAAGGATCAAAAATTTCTTTCGTTTTTTTGTGGCATAGGGGAAAGAGCTTTACATTATAAGGGATTGCCCAGTGGTGTTTGGGGCTCCCGCAGCCCATTCTTACTTGGAGAAAAAATTAGAAGATGGAAAAAGGGCCAAAATTTGGGGAAAAACCCCGAGTGTATTGCACGGGAAATTTATGACGGGGATTCGTGGACAATTTTTGGGAAGTGTAAAAAAGTCAAAAACTGGTCGATTTATTGATTTTGGGCCCCGGAGATCATGGCTGAAAAAAATTTGACTTATGAGGGTGGGGGCACTATAACCCATCTGGTCCCCCTTTGCAAGTCCTACAAACTCCTGGGGAAAGATTTGGGACGAACTTTTTTGATACCCTATCATTAAATATTTAATTTGGGGAACTAATGGAAAGGAATCACAAAAGAAATGTTCTTGCTGCTTCACACAAAAATTTTTGACCCCTTGGGGATCACTGGTCCAGTGTTGCTACTACCCAAAAATTTTGGGTACAAAGTTTGTGTAAAAACTCAAATTTGGGTTTGGGGTCAAGAAGTAGATATAAAAAACAAGACAAGATTCTGAAATGGGTAAAAAGGGGGTGGAATATTAAAAACATGTTCAAGTACCAAAGGGGGTTACATTGTGATAGTGGATTTCAGGGGTTTTAATACAAAAGGCTGTGTTTCTCCTTCGTTTAAGTATTAACATGATTGAAGAGGCTTTCTGCTCCGTCAAGCATCAGGGCATCAGAAAAGAGCACAGAAGGGAGGATGAAAACCCCCAAGATGAGCTTTCGTCATGAAGTGCAGTGTAAAAGATATCTTGCAGGTTTGCTGAGGCGGCTGCGTTTCTATGTAGACCAGGGGTGAAGTTTGCCGCTTAGGCGATGTAGTTGCTGCTGTGGCTTGGGACATTCAGGAAGAAGATCGAGGCTAGCTCTCTGATTCTAGTGTTGATAGGACTGACGTCAAGATCTGCATGAATGTGTTTCCTGGAGACATAGCTTGGGACATTCAGGATCAATCTGAGGGCTGTATTCTGGATGACATGTAACTCGTTTATGTGCATGTTGGACGCCACACCCCAAATGGGGCAGTCATACGCTATGAGTGGTTGTAAGTACTGGAGAATTATTTTTCTTTTGTTATAAAGGGAGAGGGTCAATCTATTACTGACTAAGTCTCGAGGAGAGGCCAGTCTTTGCTTGTACTTGCATTTTATTTTTGTTGGTTGGTCTTGATATATATATATATATATATATATATATATATAAGTCAAAGGTTTTCCGAGGAGTCCAAATATCGCCTTCCACACTAGTGTTCAAAATTAAGAGAATTTTTAGACATTTTTGATTATGTCCAGAACTACTGGGCAGATATTAATGAAATTTCGTATGTATACAGGGCTGATATAATGTGAAAAATAACCATTCAAAAGTTAAAATACGTAAGCATGATCATGCGTAACACTCATCGAAGTAGAAAGGTATGAAATGGCAGTTGCAAAATATAACAAAAAAAAATATTTGTTAATAGGGATATTGTCCCCTCTTTCAGATAAACGACCCGCACAGTGTGATTTTATATTGGAAATAACGGAATTTATGAGTTCCTGGGGGTAAAAAATTGCAATTCTGCTTTCTGGCCCTAGACGGTTGTCGGAGGGTATTTGCGAGTTTCCGTTGTTTTCCCAGAACGTCTCAGGCATGCAATGTACTAGGGGTAAGTAAACTTTTAGCAACTCTATGTTTAGGCCTTGGATGGTTATCAGAAGGGGTTTGCGAGTTGCAATTTCCGTCTGTAGAGCATCCCAGACATCTTCTATACAGATGAGGTCTGGAGATGTAATTAGCCAATCCATTCGTCGAATATCTTCATATTCGAGAAATTCGTCGACCAGATGGGCTCTGTGTTTCTCGTGTTGTCATACATTAAATTAAAATCAGGCTGAACTACACCCGTGGAAAAGCAAAGATAGGGCTCACAGCAGTTACAATGCCTCTTGCAAAGACATACAGTAGTGCGCAGCCACGCAATGTGATATCTGCTCAATCTAACAAGCCTCCGCTGCCGTGATGGTAGATTTCTTGGACATTGGAGGGCAGGTAGTGGTCCCTGGTTCTCTCCTTATCAAAGAACGGGGAGAGGTTTTTTGCTATATTCAGCAACTGCTGTTTCATACCTTCAGATTTCAATGATTGTTACGCACGATCACGCATGTGTATTTTGACTGTTGAATGACTATTCTTTTAAATATGCAAACCAAATTTTATTAAAATCGGTCTAATAGTTCTGGAAAGAATCGACAACATCTAAAAAAATTTGCCATGGCAAATAATTGTTTCTTTTTTTTTTTTAAACCATTTTTGGATGAATTTATTTTTAACGTCAGAAACACAGTGTAGCTAACATTTTCAGTCAATATCACTTGTAGTTTTTTACAAAAGGCCCATACGTATCGCATGTCCATATAATATAACTTTATGTTGTTCAGAGTTCATACATCCTGCAGGCACTCACCGACAGGAAACATCTGTATTATATCAAACAGAAAACTACAGTTGAATGCGCGAATGCAACCACGAGCTTCATGCTTTTTATAAAAAAGGAAAAATTTCATTATTTTCAAACATATGGCGTTCTTATCCTAATCCGAATAATAATACTGCTGTATCAAAAATATTTAAAACTCTAAATCACATTTACGTACGGGTTCAGCTCTTTTCAAAATGACAGAGCCAAACTTGAATTAATTGAGAAAATTGAGATATTCAAAATTGTATTTCGCATATTGCATCTGCACTGTTTTAGGCCCTTTTCAAAATAAATATTCATATTTAATATTTTAAATTCAAAAACAGCGGTGATAAATCCCCTTTGCGATCTTCTGCTTTTGAAACAATATTTTCTAAGCTTTTGCAATGGCTGCTAGATTCATGTGACGTCATGGTCCAATAATAACTACTAACATGTATCTCCAGCCAATCAGTAAATAAATTCGTGTGACGTCATAGTCACATGATAACTACAAACACGTGTTTCCAGCCAATAAGTTCATGCATTTATGTGACGTCATTGTCCCATTATAACTACAAGCACATGTCTCCAGCCAATCAGTTCATAAATTCATGTGATGTCATAGTCACATGATAACTACAAACACATGTTTCCAGCCAATCAGTTCATCCGCTTCACTGTTGCCAACTTTTGTTTTTTACAGATTCCTTTTAAGAGTATTTATTTGTAAGCAAGAATGCACATAGATAAATTAAACGCTCCCAAGTATAAAATAATAAATTTTTCTCTAAATTTCCAAAATATTTTGAAGAATGTTAACAGTTGAGCATCTTTAATTAATTGTGAAATCTGAAAGTTTATTTAAATTTTACAAACAGAAAAATAAATACAAGTCTAACGTCCGCTTAGAATTCAAAGGAGAACACGTGATAGTAATTATCATGTGACCGTAATGAATTTAGTCCGTTGTAACAACATGATGTTAGCATGTTGTGGAAGTATTTTTGATATCATAACTGTTACAAATGCAGTCAAAGATATACATCTTACATACAATATACTTCTAACATTTTCCGAAATTCATATGACATTAGAGAAAAAACTCAATTATATTCCATTTAATTGCCTAAAATCGATCGCGTATGTCATGTTTTTCAATCCTTATGCAAAGATATTAATACTTACAACACAGAAAGGTGAATAATTATTTGATGAGCGAAGATTTTAAAATTTTGAAAAACAGATCCTGTTATAAGGTGAAAACACGCCCAGATATTAAAGCGGATTACGTAGGAAAATGGAACGCTTAAAATTCATGGAACTCAAATATTTGAAATTGTAATTAACGCATTTCAAACAATACAGTTCCTAAATTAGAATGATTCAAGTAAAGGATGGAAGAGAGTGGCATTGGATAAATCTAGTTATTATCCTACTCGAATGGTGGGAATTTTGTGAATGCTTGAAAAACCCTTTATCTGAAATTACAAAACAACAGATTATTGTCTAATTGTATTTAAAGAGTTAGTATTATCAATAGTTTGCTGTATATTTGAGTACCATGAATTGAATTAACTGAATCTCTGAATTCAATATTATAATAAAACAATGTCTTGTGATGCAAGAGAATGTGGCGTTTTGATTCAAAAGGCTGATCAATGACAATAGACTGAGCGCGAATAGTAATGTTAAGTGAATGAATTAAGTATTGATAAGAAAATAATAATTTAAAATAGTAGTTATATAAATACGCGTGAAAGACTGGGCTGAGAAACTTCGCATTATTTAAATTATTGAAACTGATTATTAAACGTATTATTACCAATTACTGATGCAGCTTATTGTTACTGATTTAGATTAT
>BMAV01016876.1:139504-165115 GCA_019973955.1 Trichonephila inaurata madagascariensis
CCACCTCAGTGCACCACTTCACGTGAGGTCAGGCAAATTGTGCGCATTGCAGTGACGGATCGCTCAGTCACATCACGAACCATAGCAGAGCACATTAAGTCTGTAACGCATCATTCAGGGTCTGCACGTACCATTCGACACGATTTACAGCATACTGGTCTGTCCGCAAGACGTCAATTGCTTGGTCTACCCTTGACGCAGAACCACAGATGTCTCCACCGCCAATAGTGCGATGAAAGAAGGATGTGGGTGGCAGAATGGAATGAAGTTGTCTTAACTGACGAGTCACGCATCTGTCTGCAACACCACGATGGTCGGATTCGAGTATGGAGACACCGTGATGAGAGGATGCTGAACAGCTGCGTTATGCACCACCACACTGGTCCTGCACCGAGTATTATGGTATGGGGCGGTATTGGATATCACTCTCGCACTCCTCTAGTACGTATTGCGGGACTTTAAACAGCCAGCGCTACATCTTCGAGGTGTTGGAGCCAGTTGTCCTTCCTTACCTTCAGGGCTTGGCCACAGCCATATTTCAACAGGATAATGCGTGACCACACGTGGCACGCATTGTCCAAAGGTTCTTCGGCAATCACTGAATTGCTTCCCTGGCCGGCTCGCTCCGGATCTTTCGCCGATAGAAAACATGTGGTCCATAGTTGCTCAACGATTGACCCAGATTACACCCCAGCTGCCACACCAGATCAACTTTGGCAACGTGTGGAAGCTGCTTGGTCTGCTGTACCCCAACAACACATCCAAAGTCTCTTTGAATCAATGCTGAGGCGTGTGGCAGCGGTGATTTCCAACAATGGCGGCTACTCTGGCTACTGATTCTGGTAGGAACCACATTTCACAGAAGTCTATAAATTTAATCATTTGATACTTGGTCACAACATGTTATCTACAAAATAAATTTCGTTGTGCTATCTCTTGTCTTTCATGGTGTTGCATTTATGGTGGCCAGCAGTGTATATTATTATTATTATTATATTTGTTTGCTTGTTTTTTCAAATATTTTAATACTTTGAGATTAGACAGAACAATAAAACATTTTGACAAAGGCCACAATATCACAAAAGAAATCTTAAATTTTTTAACTAAATTTATATCTTAATTACATTAAAAATATTCAAGATTATACTACATTACTACTTATTGAATAATTTTTCACATTTCTGTTTTGTTCGAGAGAAATTACTTATCTACTTTATAAATTGTATTTATCATATTTGTTAAATATTGTTTTTATTTCTGCAATGCATTTTGCTATCACATTAATTAAATAGTTTTATACTATTAGGAGCAACTAAAAAATTTTTACCTATATTTTTAACATCTATTATTGATCTGTAAAAATAAACCTTTCATTAAATGCTTTTTATAAGTAATTTCTGCCATAGTTCAGTCATTCTTATTGTTGCCTTTTTTAAAGATTTTAAATATTGCTATAGATTGTTATAGAGATGAATTTTGATTAACTTATTAGAAGCATACATAATCCTATACAATATTTTAGAGAAATTATACAATTTTTATGCATTTTTATAATTAATTATACACATAATTATTTTTTAGGTTGCATTAAATATTCTTTCAAATTCTATGGGCAAAAGATCTTAATCAAGAAGGTATCGTGCAAATCACTTTTAAAATAGCAATAAATGCAAAAAGAAAAAAGAATTTGTGCTTTTCAAATTCTATTTTACAAAATAATGGTTTTCTTAGCAATCTTAGAGTATATTAGAAAAATTATGTGTTTATTTCACATGTTAACTCAATAAAAAGAAATAAAAAATGTGTGTTTATCTTTAAGTAAACTTAACACATACTTTATTTCTATGAAAATTCTTTTCACAGTTTTAAACAATTTTAATTAAATATTTAGAAATTATAGATTAGTTCATTTATTACTAAACAAAACTATCGTAATACGTTATAATTACAAACAAAATTATCCAAATAAATATAATTACGTTTTATTTCAACTTCGAGCTATTGTTAGGACCCTTTTAAGTATGGTAAATAATTAATTAATGCACTCAAAGGCTCATTAGTGTTTTGTATTTAAAATGAACTACTACCATTTTTTGTAAATGACTAAAGAAATTATTTTGGTACGCGCGCGCGAGAGGCAAATAATATTCTCTTTCATTTGAATAACAATGCCAATTGAAAATGTTTTAAGAAGATTACGGTACATTCAAGCTACGAAAACATACACTTAAATATGTTAATCAACATAAAAGTATTGTAAGAAACTGATGACAGTTATTTATATTTATACATGTAAAACGAAAAATAAATAAAACAGTAATAGCACAAATGCAACAAAATATTTTTTTTCACTTTATCTCACGCAATGATTAAAATACCTGAGCATTAAATCTTAAAAATCGAAAAGAGAATTTGAAAGTGAAAATATAGTTACCTTTTTTGTTCCGATATTTTTCTTGTCTGTATAAGCGCAGGAAGCTAAATGAAATTAGTTTGGAAGTCAAACTGACGCAATATTTCTTCAGTTTTCTTCGAAAAGGGGTCTGAGAGTCATTCTGCCCCATTCTTTTCATTCGTCCTTAACCATCCAAGCGGTCTGCACGTAAAATCCCGTCATTCCAGAGATGCTTTTTCTGCCTTCAAGCAAGATCCCCAAAAGCAGCCGAGCCGCATTCTTAAAAGTACAGCTCAACAGCTTTTGAGAACCCCACCTGACGGCAAAAAAATACGTGCGGTGCATTTTCGAAGCATCTCCAGAATGGCAAGACTTTACTTGCAGACCGCTTAGAGGGTTAAGCATGTCATAAATCTTGATCGTGCTTTTCATCACTTTTGTTCGATGTTTCGAAATTCTTCCTTAACGGCCCCTCCTCCTTCCCCCATGGGGCCAGTTTGAGAACTCATGAATACTCGTTAGAAAAATATTTAACTATAGACTTGGAGGGTGACAGAAGACTTCTGGCGCTTATGAGCGAAACGTTTCTCGGAACGGGAAGCATAACCCTTGCTGACTGAATGCACATTCGGTCTTTTGGTTATTACAGAAATTAAAGAGAACCGGGATAAATAAAATCTAATATGCTCTTTCACTGGACCACTTTTGAAAAAAATTCCAACTGCCAAGCCTTCGTGTAGCTTCTTAGCGCGACGTTTATTGCAGTCAATCAATCAACAAACGAAGGGGGTATTTTCATTTACAAGCAAATAACATTTTGAATGGATTTTTCCCATCCCAAGTGTTATCTGTATTTCGCTTCAAACGATCTTTTTGTCGAATCGCTTTGAATGAGAAGTTTTTCCTGCTTTCTGACACATACCACTACTTGTTTTCTCATTATTTTGAGTAATTTTACCAGCTTTTAAACTTTTTTACTGTGGGTCCTGAGATTCAGAGTTCACACGGAAAATTTATATCGTTTGAAGCCAGTGACATACTATTTTATAAACGTAGAAAGGAACTCTTAATACGACCATTAATAACATTTTACGACTTTTTGCTTGCACACGTCCAGAGCCCCTGTAGCTAGGGAGGCCTGTATCATTGATGCTGGCCCCCTGATAAGGCAGGCTACATCCCTAATGAGAAGGAATGTTGTTCAGGAATGTTCCTCAGAATTTGAAATCCATTCTTAGTTTTCTCGAACTATGTTATGCTATCGGGTCTTATTTCGGTTTTTCAATAACTATTTAAAATTCAGCATATTTATTCAACTTATTATAAATTTTATTTTGAGAAATTCACAAAAAATTTTGCTTGACCGACAGAATTTTTTGCGGCCTGTGGCCGCCCGCGTGCGGTGCACACGCTGCACACCTGCTAGGATCGTCCCTGTATACTATATAATAAATCTGAAAAATATTTTGAACTCAACTCAAAGTACGATATGCGAATAAAATGTGAATAACAAACTCACCAATTTGAAAAATATCGAAATATTGCGCACTTTCTTCACAACTACAACCTTGTTTTCACAGATATGAATATCAGATTACGAATCCTGCGCGTGTGCGGTATCGTTCTGAGCTGCAATAGGATAGTTTTGGTCCACCTTCTTCGATGATTCACATATTTAATCACTTCTCTTGATTTTACGATGCAACTTTGTATTCACAATCTAAATAATCTCGCCCGTTAGGGAGACATAAAAACAAAAACGTATACTATTTTGCTATGTTGGTGCTCCCTGAACATATAGTGGAGACACTTTAAAAAATTTCCAGTAAATACCGAGAAAACGGTATTTGAACTTGTGAATACCGGTATTACAAAATTAAACAAATGCCTCAAAAATACCGGTATTCGGTATCCCGGTATTGCAATCCCTAACAAACACCTATCACATTTGCTGAAAATTTATCGGATTGAAGCTCGGAGAAACTTCTTTACTTCCCTCCCTGGGTAAAATTTAGAATTACAAATTCTCTGCTTCAGAGTGTTATACCTCGTACGCCCTTCTTTTGCAAGTACACATATAATGGAACTGGTGAGTAATAATCACTGAAAGAGTAGTGCTTGCTAACGTCAATAGAAAGCAACTCGAGCGCTATTGATGACAGACCCTTTTCCCAGTGACAAGGACATCAACTCAGCGGGCACTTCCCTCAGGTCTTGAGTTGCAGTGTATAATGACAGAAGTACAATTTGTAATTCATGTAACTTGAAATGTCTCTGGTAAACCAAACATTTGAACTTGCTCCATGAACTGGTTCTGTTGGTAAACACGACTGTGTTTTTATGAACACTGCCTAGCCCAGCGACCACTGCGGCCCACCGGGCCTTTTTAAGTGGCCCGGTCATGGCCCATTGGTCTGAGAAATTCATTTATTTATGAAAATTTGGTGGGAAATTCTTTGTTAAGAAATCAAATATATCAATTTCTCTTAGATGTCGTATGGGTAAAATTGATATTTTATCTTTCTGATTAGTGATAATAGACAACAGTGGAGTACAGTGACCATTTTATGAGTAGAACTAATTTTCAACTATTTTTCATATCTTGCAAGAGAAAAAAATTGGAAGAAAATAGGCCATTTCAAGACGATTATGAAGTGAACTATTTTGTAGTGAAAAACAAGCAAGGGGGGGGGCAGCAGTATTTGTTTGATTTATCACGAAATAAAATTAAAAGATACTAATAAACAGGAATCGTTCAATGACACTTTTCCTCGAAGATCTCTTCCAAGAGATGATAAATAGGTTTTCTTGATGTATCTTTACAACAGCAAAAAAGTGTTTTGTCAGTGGTAATGTCACAGTGATAACAAAGGCACACCCTGTGAAATTTGTTATATTATTGGTAATCGTATGAAACCGTATAAACCGCAGAAATTTTGCAGGAAGGATTTTTAAATGCTTCCAATTTAGAAAAATTCAGCGACAAAAATAAAAATTGTAAAAAAGCGAAACAGGAATTTTAATATTTTGATCCATTTTCCACACTTTAAATTTTCTATATTATCTTGGTCTAAAAGCATTTCCCCCCCCCCCCTCCTGAATTAATCCTCATGTTACGCCCTGCTTGAAATAGCCATGATATGTGTCCAGCCAGCCATGATGTCTGACGTAGTCAGAATGAGGCCCACGAAATTCATCGTGGCAAGGGGCTAGAAGTCCGCCTGTCGTTGGCCTTGGCCTTGAGCACCATACAGGTGGCAGTACGAATTAGCTCGGCGAAATTCCCCGAAAGGACGATAGACGGCGACACCACCTATCTCCACCTCCACAATTTAGGCATGGAACTGAAGGAGAGGGAAACATTCTCCAGTCCCCCTGCACTCGTGATTCAGCCCACAAGACTTTCGGACCCACTGATTTAACGAGCACGTACTCCGTGTGTACTCGGAGGGTAATTGGTGGCATCGGGCATCGAATCCTGGCCTTTTGGTCTGGAGTCCGATGCTCTAACCACAAGGCCACCTACGGCCCGCGGAAAATAGATAACATGTGTATGCGGTCCGCATAAAATAGCCAACATGAGTATACTGTCCGGTAGAAAAAAAGGTTGAGTACCCCTGGCCTAGGCCTATACATGGACGACGGTCATCACATAATAACGCAGTCTCGTCACTGTTGCAGGTGACAAACAGTCCAAAATTTCTAGTTTTCCGGAGTATACATCCGGAAATAACGTTTGACCGTAAAAATTATTCGAATCATCATCTTACGAAGGGTGAGTCGTGAACGAGACGAGAATACCGACCACACTACACCAACGGGAAGATGTTGAGCCTCTACATATTTCACGAGCATTAGCCCCACTCTACACGGTGGGCCTTTAGTGATACCAGGACTCGAACTCGCGCCACTCTGTCCGCGTGTTCGTGACCACAACCACTAAGCTACCCTGGCCATATAAGACAAACAAGATGTGACGGGGCTTTATCGGTACTTCTATTAATAATCCTCTTGGGATATCTTTGGGGCCAGAATGGCAATTCTTTCCAACCAACCCAAGAGAACGCGGTTATGCAGATTAGGAATTGTATATATTGGAGCGTTAATATTCGCGTGGAGTTCTAGAAGCGCTACGTGAAGTTCTAGAAGAAGAGTCTGAGTGTTGTAAGAGTTCTATGAGTCGGTCTAATAAGTTGATTTCTAAGTGGATCCGAGACCAGAAGATTATCCCTTAGCCAGATCACGTTGGATCGAATAATATATTGACGATATAAGGACTGTAGCTGTTCTCAGAGGAAATAGTGTTAAGACTGTTTAATTAAGCTTTAATACTAGAGCGGATTCTAGTAAGTTAGGAAATCATCTATAGATATAGATTCGGTGGTTTATTGTGCGCTATTTGTTATAATTACAGTTTGGGTCTCACCATTCCTGATCATAAGCCTCCTAGACTAGTGTTGTTTTGCTAAATATAAATTGAGATAATAATAAACTACTTTTAATTATGGATGGTATTAGTGGTCAATCTTTCATTCCCTCAAACATAGGTCACGTGGAAGATGAAGAGAGGATACCCCCAACCCATGAGGTATCACAAAAATCGATAGCAATCTATATGTCGCAGGGAAGTGGCGAAATTACGAATTTCATCAAATCCCTATGAGAGTTGATCACTTGACGGTAGATAGGTCATTTCCCTGATGAAAGGAAGTGATTCTATCAAATCTCTCAACTGTTTCAGTGAAATGAACTAGTCAGAGTTTGCATTGGCAAAATGCTATACAGATGGAGGGAGACATTTGAAGGGTCAAGTCCTTGTATTTCCTAACCATACAGGTAGTACTATCGATCCCCTAAATACCAATCCCATATCTTTAAAAAAAATGGCACCATAGGATTAACATAGAGATTGATATTTTAGTGCGTAAGCAATCGAGAGGAAAGTTGTTATACGTCAAAAAATGCCAGCCTAATTTTCTAATTATTGGTTTATTAGTTTCGAATAAATAATTTGTATTTCATTGACTATTGTGTTGTATTACTTACTTCTACGTTTAATAATGCACTCTATTTGTTAAATATAAACACTTTTAAACTCTTGACAGTATTATTTCATCATTTCACTGAAACACCTCAGGGATTCGTTCAAATCCTTTACTTTTTTTCAAGGAAATGACCTTGAAGAGACATTATTTTAACATCTACCGTCAAGTGATCATCTCCCTTAGGATTCCTAATTTCATCATTTTCCTGCGACATATACAATAAACTAGAAAGGCCTTCACTCATATCCATATAGATACTTAAAATAATTTCAGAATTTTTTTTTAATGGTTAGGTCCTATTTTAACACGCTTTTTTGTATACTGCTTGGCAGCGGGTTACTTTTTGTCATCCAATTGAGCGATATAATTTCGCTAAACTAGCAACACTTTTTCATACTGAAATCAAATGACTAGTATTTCTTTTATCTCTGGAAAACCTAGTTGGCGAAATGTCAGAAATCGTTGCTAAACAGTGCATCAAAAAAAAAAGGGGGGGGGGCGGCGGGAGCCCAGTGGTTAAGGTATCGGACCATGAGTTCGAGCCCAGCACCACTAAAGACCCGCCGTGTAGGGCAGCGATGCACGTTAAATCTGTCGAGAGCTGAAACGTCCTCCCGTTGGTGTGGTGTGGTAGTTAGGAGAGGGGGGTGCCAGCTCAGGTGTCGTCCACGTCATTTGACCATGGTTCAAAATTACGTGGTCCGTCGCCAAAAGCCCTCGTGTAGCTGAACAGTGCGACGTTAATATTCAATCAATCAATCAAAAAAAAAAAGGAGGATTTTACCTTTTCTTATATAGAATAAAAAATTTAACTAAAAAAAGGATTTTAGTTCGCGTGATAATAATATGAATTATATCGAACATGTGACAGAGATATTACCTTCATTTAAAGTAATAATTCCCAAAGTGGTCTATATTGACCCCCAGGGGTCGACCTGTAAGGGGTCCACTTCAGAGAAAGAATAATTTGGAGATCCATGAGGTGTAAATGGAGGGGGTCTACGATAGACTTAACCAGATCGTGATTTTATTTTTCAAAGAAAATTTAATCCAGCGGAAATCAGATTTACCTATTTAACAGATTTATTTACTAAATTGAATGAGGTTAATTTGAAGTTACGTGTCCACAGCATAAATTTCACATTAAAACAAGGACCATCGTTCCAGTGTTTCTTGCCTAAAGTCCATTAGAACTTCGCGAATTTTACCAGTTTCTCAATTAGTCACAGACAATCTGCCAGGAAAATGACATTTTAACCTGCTTTTGAGAATTCTTTGACTCTGGTAATACCACAGTAGGCAATGAATTTATCTGATCACATTAAAAAATCAACAACAAATGTCATATTACAAGAGGAACTAATCGAATTAGCCACCAACGAAGAGATCTTCGTTGTAATGTAAAGTTTAGAAACGGATGTCAGTGATTTTGGTTTTAAAAATATATACCTGTTATGTATCCCAGATTATGGAATATCTTGAGAGTTTTTAATTGCTTTTCCTAGAGAGAAGGAGTTCCAGCGCGGTTGCCCCAATCTCCAAAACAAAAACAGAAAGAAAAAAAAAGAAAGATTGGACACAGCTAAATGAGGAGATTTAGAAATAAACCTGACAAAATTGATGCCAAATGTTGAAAATTTGTAGTTAAAACACCAGATTCATTTGTTCGTAGCTCATTTATTTTATGCATTAATTAAATTTTGATTTAATTAACTAACATGTGATTCTTACATTTTAAACATTATACAGTCGGAAACATAAAGCTTTTTAAGTAGGTAGGGCTGTACCAGCTGTCAAAAAGGCATTTAAAATCATAAATTTGCAAAAATCCGATATTTGGTAAGAGGGACCGAAAAACATAGCAAAGGGTGTTATGAGACATAAAAGTTTGGCAACCTCTGATTTAAAGAAACAACCTATTTTACCATGTTTTTATTAACTCGCTTTCATGTCTGTCCGGGTGGAATTTTGTAATTGATTTTAAACTAACTTCCCGAAGAGGTAGAGACTTGAAATTTGGACCATAGCTCAGAAGTGGATGACAATGCGTGAAAATGTGGAAAAAGAAGAAAAACGAAAAGGAGGACAGAAAGATGAAGGAAACAAAAAAGCCGGGGGGGGGGGCAGGGAACCAAACAGCCGAAATAATAATTAAAAAATGAAGAATTACGTTCACTACACGATTTAAATTTTTACCCGATACAATGTACATCTGATTCGCTTTTGTATTGATTTGTTTGTTTTTTCGATAAAAATTTTAGAATCGATTTATAACTAATTTCTCGGTCATCTGCATACTTTCTAACTGACAGATGAACAGAATTTTTTTTATTTTGTCTTAACAAACTATTCAAGAATCGAATGTATAAATAAATGCTCCCACTTTCCTTTTTTTACTTAAATGCCAAGCCAGCAAGACTTTTCATTTGGCGAGAAAGATCAGAAAGGCGCGGCGATCGCCAAGCTCTAAATCACCAAGGAGGCAACATCAAATTTAAAATTTTAACAAACTTATTTGACATGGATTGTTTTTTGCGATATCTTCTCAATTAAGTTCTACCTATCTCCATGTAATCAATTCAAACACAGTTATCTTGATTATCACTACCATTGAACAAACACTGTCCGTGTTTAAACACTCCTAAGAAACTCTGTTCTTGGTACAGCAAAACCCCGCGCCGTGCGTCGGTTCTCACTGAAGGAATTTAATTTCCTTTACCGCCCCCCCCAAAACAGTTCAGAGCTTCGCGCTTCCAAAGCAAGGGACTTTCTCTTCCCTGACCGTACTCTCCAGGGTCAAAAAACCTTTTCCCTCAAAACGCAGTAACCCTTCCCCCGCAGGTGCGGGAACGTCGCCAACTCTTAAAGAATCTACCACTAAACAGTAGTCAGACACTACATTTTTAATATTTGAATATGAGTTTTGTAAAAAGTTATTTTCATTTGCTTCGTTATTTTATTTCTAAAATAATAATTGAATAATTTGATGTATTACTGGTAAGTAAGCCCAGTGGCTGAGTGGTTAATGCATCGCGCTTCCCCGCCACAGGTCCGATGTTCAAACCCCGGACTGGGCAAGGTTGACTCAGCCTTTCATCCCTTCAGTGGGTCGATAAAACGAGTACCAAGCTTGCTTGGGAGCTTAACACTAGAGGTTTTCGCGTCAGACTGACTACCTGACCGGAACATCTGCTCATGCATCTCAGGGCCCAAGGTCACGTATACTGAGTTGGGCACAGTAGGTCTTAACCCTCATGGGCTGTCGCGTCACTGAGTTAAGTTAGTTATTGGTAAGTAGATATGACATTTTTCTATTTCAGATATAACCAGAAGGAATTGAAATGTATCGCATGTCTCTGTAATTACGTCATAAAAGTATTTAAAATCAATTCAAAAATTTCATTCTCATAACCCTAAAAAGCAGAAAATAATAAAATAATAAAAAAAATAATAATAATGTACCATGTTTTTATAACGGACCAAAAAGTATAAAATAATTTCTCTAATCCTTATAAAGGATAAAACCACATACGGATTTTTAATTTTTCTAAATTATTCCGAAAATTCATACTTAGCAACCTTTGATAGCTATTAAAATACTTGTAAGATTGGAAACGAAAAAAAAATGAAAAGTATGCAATACACATAACTACATATAAAGAGTGTAGAGCAGCGGTCGCCAAACTTTTTGACCTCACGGACCAGTAAATTCATAGTTTAAATCCCACGGACCACTAATAGGATTTTTTTAATGTTAAATATATTTATTAAAAAATTGTGATTAACGAATACATAAAATGTTCCTAGTTAATAAATTAAAACTATTAATTGGAACCAAATTATGAAAGCTTTATTAATAAACCGTAATAAAATAGATAAAAAAAAAAAAAAAAAAAAAAAAAAAAAAATTAAAAAATGGTTCAAGTATATCAAACTTTTAGCATTATACATTCCTAGTGTGATGGATATTTGGATCCAATTTTGTTACTGCAAGACGGGGAGAACTGCATTTCTTTCAAGCTGAGATCGGTACCTTTTTTTTATGGCTGTGACAGATGAAAAGGCCTTTTCACATAAATAAGTTGTGCAGAATTGAATCAGAATTTTATCACCAGTTCACTAAGAATAGGGTATTCACTTTTTATGGAAAGCCAAAACTGAGATCTTGATAAGGACGAATAAAATTTAAATTTGAGTTTCGTCGGATGATAGGTTCATGAGAATTTCTTTTAGAATTATTATTCTGAATTTTCGCTGCAAACGGATCTATTATCCACAAATTACCACATCTTAGATCTTCAATTTTTGGGTAATAACGAGGCAAAAGATTCTGTAAGTGATTTCAAATGCTTTTTAACTAGGGTTTCTACTTGCTGCATCTTAAAGTATAATGTGATGAGTAAGTAAATTCCACATTTTTCGGAGGATCAGCGAAATTTTCTCGCGGACCACCACTTTGGCGACCTCTGGTGTAGAGAGTAGCTATCAATAAAATAATTTAATTATTGGCTCGCATTATTTGCGATGCAATAAAATTGTTAGTTGAGCTATTAATGCATCAATTATCTCTGCTGCATGCGCCCCATATTTTCCGTTTCCAATGCTATAAAGTATTTTAATAGCTATCAAAAGTTGCCTAGTGTGAATTTTCAGGATAATTTAGAAAAGTTAGAAATCCGTATCTGGTTTTATCCTTCATAAGGATTCGAGAAATTATTTAAAACTTTTTAGTCCGTTATAGAAACACGGTACATATATATATATATTTAATTTTATTACTATTTTCTCCTTTTTAGGGTTACGAGAATGAAATTTTTGAATCGCAACACTTGTCGAAAAAAGTGTGTTTATCGTTGAGTGAAAATCTGACTTTCTTATCATTACGGTGTTCGACATTACGCTGATTTTTTAAGAGTAATTTTGCAGCGCTCGATATTTATCAAATGCGCATGATATCGCTTATTTATTATTTTTTTTATGGAAGACTTCGTAAGTAATTTTTACCGCAATCCGGATTACATTTTAAACCTCTGCTGGGTGAGTTCGTGGTCTTCATAAAACACACAAATTATAATTAAGCTTTTACTGACCTGTGAAAATAAGACTGATGAATTCGCAGCCTCCAGAATATCTGAGCCTATTCTAATAATTTTCAATGATTGTAAAGAAGTTACTCTTTCCCGGTCGTTAACACTATTTCGTGCTAGTTTGATATGACGGGGCAAGGCGCCAAGCACTGCTTGGCGCGAAAAAGAAATTACGCCAAGCAGCGCTTGTCGTTGGAATGGAATCCAAGATGGCCGCCTAGCGGTATCAAATCGTCAGGAAGATAATTTTAAAGAATTATTTAGAAATAAAATGAGATATATTTCAAAAGAATATAGGAAGAGATTGAGAATAACTAAGATTAATCAATAAATAATGAATAACAATATAATATAATAAAAAGTAACATGTACTAATATTATTATGCAGCACATAATATAATCTTATAATTTAGCAGTAATTATATATAATATTCATATAGTATAATTTAATAATAATTATTACATTTAATAATAATCATATAATATAATTTAATAGTAATTATAAAGAATAATCATCGTATTGTAATATTATAAAAATTATACATAAGAATACTCATAACGTAAAATTATAAATAAATAACATATATATTAATAATTATAAATCAATAACAAACTAATAATTATAAAGAAAAGTTTATTTTCGGTTCGAGTGTTCAACTCTGTTTACTTGCTCAGAAAGCAGTAAATTTTTTTATTTAATTATTTCTTATCTTTAATTTCATATTCTTACAAGGATTTGGTAAGCAGAATTTTATTTTTTCTTTTATTTTAACAACTAGACTCAAGGTGAGTCTGGCAGGGATTGAGGTGTCCAACGTCGAAAGGCACTTAACTATACAGATGGCATATAAGATGGAGACCGGGAATGAGAATATGAAATATTTTCGCTCTCCTACGTCTGAAAAGGAACTCTTATTACGAGCCGGGCAAAGGAAAATAACAGAAATAAATATATTATTATAAAATAAACAAAAGCCGTCAGCCACCCCAAAACTAACCCATAAATACTATACACGGAGATGAAAAGCAAAATTCCCAGATTCGATCAAATTTCTAAAATGTCATTTACTAGAAATGGAAAACTACGATTTGCTACTTCGGATCCAGTTTGTGCAGTACAAATCCTATATTTAGAGCAAATATTGAATGTTTCGGTTAATACAAGTGTCATATGGGAGTGTATTACATCTCGCTTCTTATTATACGAAATTCCAACTAACTTATCCTTGGAAGAATATTGTCTGCGGAATTACAAGGCAATAATAATTTTGAAATTGTAGAAATACGCAGATTTATAAAATCAGGGACAAGTCCTGAAGTATCTCCTGTTCTAATTACCATTCTTGGAACGGTTTTTCCAGAAAATGTGAAACTGGTTTATCAATCATAAAATTCAACTTTTCATCGACAGACCTAGACAATGTTCTAACTGTTTCAGTTTTTTTGCATCCATCCCGATCTTGTCAAAGTCCAGCTATATGTTGCAATTGTGGTTCTTCCCATCAAGGAACGTGCTCAGTAAATGCGACTTGCACTAACTGTAAGGGCAATCATCCGGCAAACTCCTCTCTTTGTCCCTTGTTCATAAAAGAAAAACAAATTTTAGAATGGAAGTGTAGGCAGCATATAACACTAAGTGAGGCGCGACGACGATTTCGTGAAACTACTTCCGAAAATTTTGCAACAGTTCTTAAAAAAAGCACACAAGAAAATATTAATATTCAGGAAATAATTGATATGAAATTTGATAAAATGATGACTGCTTTCCAAGCAGTATTAGAAAAACAAACGGCATTCCTGATGGAAACGTATTTAGCATAATAGATTCGACGACGCGTTATTCTCTCCCTGGAAGAAAGAAAAGAGATTCTGACACATTAAATATTCCCATGGGTCCAATTCCAGGCTGTTCTGGTAAAAGTGGAAAACTTAATACTGAAATCGGATTAAAAAAAAAAATCTCTGTACATATATTCTCATTTTCTGTACATATGTTTCTCTACCAGTACTTTAATGCAATTATTTTTTTCTTTGTTCCCCAAGGAGGAGGAATCTTTTTGAAATTTCGATGAAATATTTTTATCCCTTTTCTAAATTTATGCATTTTTTACAATGGAACCGTAGAAGACTAAAAAACAAAACCATTTGGTTTAACATCCCTCCCTTTTCGCAAGCAGATATCTTAATTTTCCAAGAAACCTTTTCCTCAAATGAAGACAGATTTAATATTCCGGGGGAAAAGATATTCAGAAATGACAGACAAAATAAACCAGGAGGTGGTATAATAATAGCCGTTCCTTTGAATGTTTCTGCCCAACACATTCCTTTTCAGTTAACACAAAGAGAAAATCTGGAAATACTTGTTGTTAAAATAAATATTAAAGACATTTCTTTTTATATTATAAACATCTATGCACCACGTGGACTAAATATTACTATAATCAAATCCTTTCTTCATTTTTGGCGATTTTAACCTGCATCATCCGATGTGGGGATCAGATCACAGTTCCAGATTAATATTTTTGTTGATTGGTTAACTGAATCAAATTCAATACTTCTAAATACAACAGTTCCTATCTACAGAAATTCTGTGGGTAAATCCTCTTTAATTGATCGCGCGCGTACAATTTGTTCCTCAAATTTATCTGGACATACTAATTGTTATGTGTCAGCTTGTTTCTTTGATAGTGATCATAGCCCAGTAATAACAGAGCTTTCTCTACTAAAGCCGAGTAAAAGATTTTTAACAAAAATAAACTGGCAAATAGTGAAAGTGCAGATTATACTAAATAATTCAGAAGGAAATATAGATAATCTTACAGATAAAATTTCGAAAATTATTCATAGTAATAGTAAAGAAGTCAAAATTTCTAACAAATCTTTCCCTCCGTGGTGGAATGGTACTTGCCATAATTTTTATAAATTAAAGAAAAAGTTCAGGAAAGAAGCTACACGAAGCATTTCTCCCCATTTATGGATCAAATACAAGCAATACGCTAGTAAACTCAGATTTCATATTAAAAATGCTAAAAGATTATACTGGTATAATATTTGTAAGAACGTTTCTAATCCAAAAATATTTTTTAATATTCTCAAGAAACTCTCCACCTCTAATAATATAGATCCTAAGCATAATATTCTTCAAATAAATAATAGAATCATTACTCATCCTCAAATTCAAGCAAATATTTTTGTGGATTTTTTTGCATCTAAAAATGCTCATCATGTGAACCAATTCCTCTGGACTTTCTCCTCAAAGCGGATAACATTCTTAATAAACCTTTTCATATTTCTGAAATTCATAGAGCAATAAAACTTTCTAAGAATTCAACTCCTGGAGCTGATCATATCACAGCATCTTTCCTTAAAAAGCTTGATCACAGTTATTGTGAAGTAATTTCAAGATATTTTCAAAATCTATTTGATAATGCAATAGTTCCAAACTCATGGAAACATTCAGTCATCTTCCCGATTCCCAAACAATGCAAAGATAAATCTCAAATTTCATCTTACAGACCAATAGCACTGACTTCCATCTTTTCAAAAACCTTTGAAAGAGTTCTAACCAATAGATTAAGCTACTTTTTAACTGCAGAAAGAAAACTTCATCCTCAACATTACGGTTTCGTCCGTTTTAAAGATAGCAGAAGTGCTACCTATCTTATTCAAAAAGCAATAGTGGATGCAAAATTGCAAAAGAAATATTTTGTAGGAATAAGTTTAGATATAAAAAGCGCGTACGATTCAGTTTACATCGATGGTCTTCTCTATAAATGCCTGCAAATCGGTATAACTGGAAAAACAGCTATTTGGATCCATAAGTTTCTCACACATCGTTTTTTTCAGGTTAAATGGAGGGGATTTCTTTCCTCCAAAAGGATATCTTCTCAAGGTCTTCCCCAGGGTAGTGTTCTCTCTCTCCCCCCTTTTATATACTATATACATGCATGATTTTTTTTTGAAACCTTGGAACATGACAGCGAATATTTCATATATGCTGATGATGTTTTCATTTACTGCTCACATCCGTCTCTAGATTACATTCACAAAAAATTGCAAAATACACTGGAAAGAATTTCTCAATGGTGCAAATATTGGAAGCTATCTCTTAGTCCAGATAAAAGTACAATAGCTGAGTTATCCAATAAAAGAATTAATACGTTTCCTAATATTTTATTGGAAGGGCATTCACTACCTTGGCAATCCTCTATCAAATATTTAGGAGTTCACTTTTCCAAACGGAGCCAGAATGTTTCATTAAGAAATCAATTAAATAGCAAAGCATTGAAAAGAATTAATAGCCTTAAGGCTATGGCCTACAAGCATCATGGACCAAGAGCTGCAGATCTGATCAAAATAGTAAATAATAGTACTTCAGCCATATAATAAATAAATGGTCTGACAACCAACTGAAACCTTTTAATGCCATTCAAACCAAAGCCCTCCGAATTGCATTAGGACTTCCACAATGAACTCCAAACATTGTACTTTTAAAATTGGCTGGACAGAAAATTTTATCAGACAAAATTCGAAGACTGGCAAATAAATATTTCCTTTCTCAAATTTCAAATCAAACCTTTTCTCCATTGTTTAGCAATAACCCCTAGTCTCTAAATTTAAATATTATGGAAAAAGATAAAAATAATATTATAAATATACTAAATCCTTTGAATGCTATTAGTGATTCCAATTCCCAGAATAACATCTTTTCAATTCTCCCATGCAAAATTTGTCGATAAATTCAAATTTCAGGATAAAAATTTACCAATACAGATTATAAGGGGTTTATTTCATGAAACAATAGATCGCGATTTCCAAGACTTCTATATAATAGCTACTGATGCTTCCAAAACTGAACAAATTACATCAATTTCAGGTATTACGGAAAATTCCTCTTTCGCCTACAGAATCAATTCCAATAATTCTATTTTCACAGCTGAAGCTCTGGCTATCTGCCAAGCTTTAGATGATCTGTCATTTACAAAAAAGAATCTGCTAATATTATCTGATAGTCTCTCTGTTCTTCAAAATTATTCGATCAAATCTCATAGTGTCATCCATAAATTAGCTAGCACAAAATTTTCATTCTATCGTATTATAATTATCAGTTAATTCTACTTTGGACTCCAGGACACTCAAATATATTGTGGAATGAACAGGCGGATAATCTCGCAAAATCTGTCAGTCTAATATTTATATCGACTGGATCGCCTCAGACATCAGTAAAAAAAAATATACCAAGAAAGTTTTAAAAAAGAAAATTTTAACTTCTGTTCAAGCAAAAATATTTTGAAAATTTGGGTAATATTCCAAACATAGTCTCGATCTCTAAGTGGACAAGTAATAGAAGAGAAGAAATCCTATGTACTCGAATCTTCAGCAAAATGATCATCACTCCTGGACTTCTACGAAAATTTAATTTATCAGACAACGCAAACTGTAGTTTTTGTAATTGCTTAAACGATTTGGACCACATCTTGTTAAACTGCAATAGATATATTCATCCCCGAAATCAACTAAAGCATTTTCTCAAAATTGATCCACACTATAACATTACTTTCAAAAAATTATAGGAGAAAGCTTTGTCAAATAGATTATCATTCAGAATTTTTATCCAGAAAATGAAATATTTTGATATCTATTAATTTATAAATCCTTTAGTTTTTTCAGGGGATAATAGCCTTTGTTGCTCTATATCCCACAAAACCTGAACTGAACTGAAATAATTATAAATATAAAGAACATGTAATAATATTTATAAATAAATGTAAACAAAAAACAAATACAAATAACGAATATTATGATTAAGTATAGTAATAATTGTATTTTTATATTATAATATTAATAAAATAATTACATAACATATATTAAAATTGAAAATGAATATCAATTCAAAAGTACTGAAAACACTTGCAATATTCCGAAAACTGCAAAAATATCAAGATAACCATATTGTAATGTTATCGCCCATCTCGAAGAACATAAACAACTTGGCGCGTTCCTGGTATATCAAACTAGTTTCGATTGATTTTGCAGACAGCGAGATTTGTCGCCCACGGTTTTTCGTTTTGTTTCGATCGTATTTCCTTTACTTTTACAGTACTGAACAGTTATCTCAATCATAGAATTCCGAAGTCGTCGATTGGTCACAAGGCGAACTTGTAGCCGACATTCTTTGCCACTAAAAAACCTCTGCGTAGAATGTCGAAACACGTTCAATGCTCAAATTTCTTATGCCATTAAAGGTGTAAAAACCAGGAAAATGAAATGCCAGCTCAAGTGTAGTCATCGTTATTTGAACCGTGGATTGTTACATAGATCGGGATTCGAGAATATTGTTATCAATCTCAAAAAGCAAGACAGTTCTTCAGAAGCAATGAAAATTTATTGTCGATAAACAATTCTTAAAATGCAGGATATAGCATTAGAATTCGTTCAATAAGTCCCAGAATAGGGATGGCGATTCTTTCCGAAAAAGATCGATTTTTAAATCGATTCGAATCGTAACCTGATGAATCGATTCGCCAAAAAATCGGGGTCTAACAGATCGATTTTTTTTTTAAGTTTTCATTTACAATGTAAATATAAATCCATTTTGTGAAAAACAAGAAAAATACCATAATAAACGATCTCTTATAAGTAAAATCAGGGGATTTTTTTTTTTAGTTCAGAAAATTCGACAATTACTATTATTTTTATTGTCATATCAAAGTATCAGGTATAAAAAGAAGACATTTATTTTCTAAATGTATTTGTTACATTAAAAAGTTTAGAAAATAGATTATATAGCTTATAGTTATCAAAGCTTAATTTTTAAACTTTTAAAAACAGCAGTCTCTCAAGTTTACTGAGAACAAAGTGGTTCCGCTCATCACTTGCGATGTTGCCGGCAATCGAAAAAAGGCGCTCACAAGGAACAGATTGTTGTTGTTGTGTCCTTCCCAAAGGGAAGATTGAAAGTTGCCAGAACCTGTGAGATAGGTTCTTTACGATAGATGGCAACACACCTATCTCCACCTCCATACTTTAGGCATGGAACTGAAGGGGAGGGAAATATTTTCCAGTCCCCTGCACTAGTAATTCAGCCCACAAGACTTTCGGACCCACTGATTTAACGAGCACATACTCCGTGTGTACTCGGGAGGGTATTTGGTGGCATTGGGCATCGAACCCAGGCTTTCCGGTCTAGAGTCCGATGCTCTAACCACTAAGCTACCCACTGCCCACAAGGAACAGATGATCCCACGATAATCATATAGATCATGGCTATTGAGTGAACGTGATGATAAATAGTTTTTGTTCTTGACAGTAAAGTCTTGTGTTACTATTATAATTTTCAAAGATTCTCCTAGCAATATGTTCAGGTATACAATAGTCTTCTTCCTCATGGGTATGAACAGATTGGAATGAAACACATAAAATATTAGATCATTCCAGCTGTTTATGTGAAAATGAACATATCATATAAATGGGCTTAACTCGTGACAGTTGCACGATAAAGGCAATCACCTGTTCTTCAATGAATTCAAAATTGGCATTCAACTTGCAATGGTTGTTCTATTAGTATAAAATTTCAAATTTGATCATTCGCTAAAAATGTCCCAGTATAAAAAGGAACTCATCAAAAAGTTTTTAAAATTAAAAAACATTTTTATACTGCATGTGTATTTTTAAATTAAGTGTACTTTAATTACTTATTCATGTTATCATTGTCCATAAATGCGTACCTTTTAAAAGAAAATTTCTGCAAAAAGTAAAAGTTGGCAACAGCGAAACGTGTGAACTGATTGCCTGGAAGCATGACTACAGTTATCATGTGACTATGACATCACTTGATTTTAGCTAATTGACAGACCCCATAACAATGGTATGCAACTTGAAAATGAAACTGTTATTGTAGCATTAGCAGAGTACAAAAAAATCACGTGTTAAATAAACTACTGTTTCTTACATATATTTTTATATTTAAAATAACAGGTATAAAGTATTAAATTTTTAAAAACAAAATTTCATTATAATAATTTTTAAATAGCAATTTTCCAAGTCTTTACAAGATAAATAAATATGTAATGGTAAGCTCTAGTTAAGCGTATTAGAAATTATTACATTACCTAGCTTCATTGGTCATTGTCAATAACATAGCCAGTTACAAATTCTCATAAATTGTAATTTCTCAAATTACTTATAGTTGTTAATAATTATTGGTTATTAATAAATGATT
Organism: Trichonephila inaurata madagascariensis; assembly: GCA_019973955.1. Lineage (NCBI taxonomy): Eukaryota > Metazoa > Arthropoda > Arachnida > Araneae > Nephilidae > Trichonephila > Trichonephila inaurata. Next base: position 160,253 of record BMAV01016876.1, read on the forward strand.
AAGCCCATTGACTATAACATGTATGCAAATTAAGTGTGAGTGTATATATAGTAATAAGAGAGATATTTACAATTATCACAAGTTTAATTAATTTAACTTAATAACCACTTTCATGAAAATTTTACTATGGTTTAAATATATATAGAAGGGGCTATCATAATTTAAGAAATAATAATAGCATATTGAAAGCACAGTATACATATCTCATTTTTGCAGTTAATCAGTTTCTATATCTAGTTGTATCAATTCAGAATGGATATATTTAGCTCAAAATTATTCCCATATTCTTGAAAAAATTAAAATCAGACTTTTATCTAATGAACTTGCTAAATCCCGAAAAAAAAGTTTATGTGGAAAATTTGTTAAATAGAGAAATTTGTAAAATGGAGATCCAACTGTGTATATGACAAATATTAAACTTCCATTTTCCTAAAACATTAAGAAACACATTCAAATTTTAAGTGTTAGATGAGTCGTTACAATTATTTAAAAAATAATTTTAATCTAAAACACTAATGAAAAATTTCACAATTTGGTAAATAGATCTCCAAGTCTTTTATTCAGTTCTACAATTCAAATTTTATAATTACTTTTTTTTTGAAGGTTAGTATAAAATACAAAAAAAAGTGTAAAACAAAATATTAATTTATCAAACAATATAATAAAATTAACAGATTCCTCAGTAATTACTTTTAAAAAATTAAATCCTTTACAGTACAATATCTGATGGGTTTCAACCCAATTGCACTTTTAACACAATGAACAATGTATATTCCCAAATAAGAGTAATTTTGACTATGCATATTTTAACTAAAAACATCAAATAAACACAAATCTAAAAATATCTTTAAAACAAAGACAAAATATTGTTTTTTTTATTACAAAATAAAAATCTACAATATTTTAGATAAAAACACTATTTACAAATTCAATGTGATGATTTTTTTTTTGTACAAATAAAACCATGTAAAATCATTGCATCTAAAGAACAGTCTTATCCAATCATGAAGCACTTTTTCTTGACCTGAAACCAACAATACAAACTATTAACCAACTTGCTTTACATTTAAAAACAAAATACTATTATTTACATAAACAAGCAATATTGATTTATAACCTACTCACTAAATCAATTTTCATTTTCTTTGACACTTAAGATTACATTTTATAAAAATAACTGAGCAGAAATACATTTAAAAAAAAAAAAAAGAATAAGAACTAATTTTAATAATAACTTTTAATTTAAAGATTATGAAAACAAAGGCTTTTAGGATTTATTGAATGTAATCTTGAAAAATTTTAAGAGGTAAAATAACAATAATAAAACAATATGAAATATATTATACTGAGGATTTCTATTTCAATGAATTCCAATAATTTTTTAAATTTCATAAAACAAAATCGAATAGACTTGATAAACTCAGATATTATTGAATTTATAGACTTCTACCACATGAAATGTGGCCTGACTAATATATAAATTAAAAACAAATTTTTTTTAAAAAAATCCACTCGAGCTTTATTAAAATCATTTAAATATAAAAAAAGAGCAAATGTATAATTCTTACTAAACATAAATTTATAGTAAGGAACAAAAAAAAAAGTAATCCCAAAATTTTTTGGCTGTAGCACGTTGTAATTTGAATTTAAAAATGTTACATAGTAAGAAAGTGGAGATTGTGCCAAATTATGCATGGATAATATATAGTTTCCTCTATTACTTATTTTTTTCAATAATATTAAGTGAAGGGATAATTTAATTCTAATTTTTTTTACAAAAAAAAAAAAGTTACCTTTTAGATTGTTTGACACTTGTTTCCTTATCTGCAGGCTGATATTCTTGCAACAGCTTTCGTTTCAAGATGAATTCTTCAATCTGTAAATAAAATTCAATAACTTTACAACCATAATCAAAATAAACAAATTCTTACTTGATGGACATATTTTTAATATTCATTCCAAGCTTCACAATTTTTAGAATAAGATTTAACTGAGTTCTGAAAAATATGACAAAATATATTATTATAAACTTTTCAAAGATAAAGTAAAAGATACCACAACAGAAAAAAAATTTTAAAACATTGAAAAAAATCTTGCTTAAGATTTCAGAATATTGTAAATGAATCAGAAATACATTTTAAAAACAGAACTACTTTACAGAAAAAAAAATCCACATATTTTTCTGTAAAATAGTTCTGTTAATACTTGTAATTTATTTTATTAACTAATGAAGATGGTTTATGAAAGTTAAGATTTGAAATATTTTAATTAAATCATTTAAAAATGTGATAATACCCTTCAACATTAAGAAGCAAACCTAGGATATGAATATACAGGGTGTTTCTAAATGAATATTGGAGTTTTAATGCTTTATAATATTTATTACATATAATGTATAAGTACAACTCATACATCGAATGAAAAACCAACTGAAACAGTTTCGTTTGCTGGTACGTGTGCGAAACGTATGTTAATTTTTTCCCCTTTCCCACCAATCAGCGCGCTAGTAGAAAAATGGTGACTAGTGTACAGAGAGTGTTTTGTGTTCTCCAGTTTGCAAAGACAGAATCTGCTATTACTGTGCAACGAGCGTTCCAGTGGACATGTGCACACTCATAATGCGAGCATCTGGAACTTAGAAAATCCTCAAGAAGTGCTCAAATCAAAACAAGACTCACTTAAATTGAATATTTGTTCTGCAATACCTCGATGGAAAGTGTAAGGGCCTTTTGTGTTTGGAGAATCAACTGTAACTGGTTCTGCCTACTTTGATGCTCTACAACTATGGCTATTTCCTCAATTGAAAGAAAGTATACCAGATAACTTCATTTAGCAGCAAGATGGTTCACAGCCTCACTGGCATCTCTCAGTGCGCGATAGGTTGAACATCCCTGTACTTGACCAATAGATTTTCCACAAAAAACCTCATGATAAAACTTGCTTTGCATGGCCTCCACATTCACCCGATCTGACACCATGTAATTTTTATCTGCGGGGATTCATTAAGGATTGTGTGTATGTACCTCCGCTAACAGCTGACCTTTCAAACCTAAGACTCAGGATTGAAGCAGTTGTTACAAGAATTACCTCAGACACACTGAACAAAGTTTGGGATGAACTCGCATATCAACTTGATGAGTGCCGTGTGACGAATGGGGCTCATATTGAACATTTGTAAGCTTGTAGGTAAAATTGTTTCAGTTACTCTTTTATTCGATGTATGAATTCTACTTTTAAGTTATATGTAATAAATACTATAAGGCATTAAAACTCTGATATTCATTAAGAAACACCCGGTATTTTTCATACTATCTATCACAGCACACACGAAAGCACACAATGAATAACATTTTGAATTCATAAATTTTTTTAGTCACTACAACTAATTTCAACCATCTTCATTGAACATAAAATGAAAAACATTTTAAAGAAATGTCACATTTTTTTAAAAGAGATATCAAGATAGATGAAACATAACATGGTAAAAGGAATGAATTAAAAAAAATCAAGGCCTTCACAGTACCTCATTCTTATACACAGTGTGACAAATGATTTTTAAACTGGGACTGTAAAAAGAAATAGGAGCAAGAAAATATTTGCTTTGATATATTTTTTGCTCTTGATATCACATTTTGAAGAAGCGTGAAAATCAACCTATATGCTAGTATGTAAGCTGACATCCTTTCATCAAAAATGTCATACAATCCTACGCATATCAAGCTTTTTTAAATATAATCATAAATAAAATGTTCAAATATAAATCACTCAATATCCCTTTGTTAAGTGAAAAAAGACTAATTAATATTCAATGCATTGTATACATAATCAGCCAGCATCCTCAAATGAAGAGATATCCTAAGTTTTCAAAACAAAGTTAAAAAAAAGATTTATATATGGGTCATTTTTCAAATATTAACACGCATTTATAAGTTTCACTTATATGTAACGAAATCTATGAACTCAATTTTTACCCGCTTTAAAAGGTCAGATTAATTCAAAATTTTGCACATTTGTCAAGGAACGATGACAATACAGTAATTTCATAATTTTGTTCCATTGTCCTGATTAGGATCATCAGGAAAAATGATTTTCAAATTTGGCGACTAATTCAATATACCGTTTCCAGATTTGGCGACTACAAGATTAAGTTACAACCCTATAAAAGCGAAAAAACTTGCGTCAGCAATTTCTTACCATAATATAAGCAATTGTCAAGTTTTTCTGAAAAAGGAAATAATAATAATTAAAAAAAAGAATCGTGCATGTGAAAAAAAAAATGTTCTAACCCAGCATTTCTCAAACTGTGGGGCATACCTCCCTTGGGGGAGATGGGGCAAAAGCATATCAAAAAGTCCAAAATAAAAGATTTAAAATAATTATTAATTTACCGAAAGGAAGCAAAACAAAATACATTCTGACATGATAAAAAAATAAAATACATATTCACACTGATATAAAATACTTATAAATTTATCAGTGCATCAAAAAATATTTAATTATTAATTTATCAATACTAAAGTAAAAGCAAGTTTAGTACCGTAAAAACAGGCGTATAACGCGCACCGCCGTATAACGTGCACACATATTTTTAAGCTGATTTTTTTAACTTTTAGGTATATTCCCTGTATAACGCGCACCCCCTTTTTTACGAAGAAACCTGTAATGTACGCGCGCAATGTTCTTATGTTTTGAAGTCATTTATTCGACGTATTATTACAAGCTTCAGAAAAAAAATAGTATACTTCTAGAACTTTAACCCTTTAAGTTCATAAGGAGTGTCATTTCTTTCAATTTAACAGTATTTCGATGTATATAGAAGTCCAGTAGCGCACACAGGAATTTTTCAGGGGGGGGGGGGGGGGG